>JAIUZE010046943.1:0-33295 GCA_022085475.1 Heliosperma pusillum | reverse complement strand
TGTAACAACCCGAAAAGTACCCAATTTTTCTAGTAAAAATATTTACTAACACTTTTCAGCAGACTTAAGTTTTTAAAATAGAATTTATTGTTTCGAGTCGTATTTTGAAATTCCGAGTTCGTATTTGGAAGTTCTGAGAGATTTCATGAAAATCCCGTTTTTAGTCATCTTTGACTTTTCTTGACTTTTTAAGTCGTCTTTGACTTTTTCTTGACTTTTTAAAGTCGTCATTGACTTTTCTTGACTTTTAAGTCGTCATAAACTTTTCTTGACTTTTAAGTAATCTTTGACTTTTCTTGACTTTTAAGTCGACTTTGACTTTCGTTGACTTTTCCCGACTCACCTCGTAATTTTAAAGACCGAAATTATATTTGAAAAATAATAAATTTAATTTAATTTTATTAAGATTTATTTGAATTTATGATAATTTAATATAATTATTTTGAATTTATTCGGAATTAAAGAATAACTTTTATGAGTTAACCCCAAACGTCATTTAACTATTCCCGGGTCAACTTAAGTCCCGAAACCCGACTTTGACATGAGTCATACGCCCCATGTCACTTTTTTTCCACTCATATTAGATCTTGTAATTAATATGATTAAACTAATAAAAATATCTAAGATATTTGTAACTTTATCGGTCTGTCAACTTAAACTCCGCAAATCGCGTAAAAACAGACCCGATTCCTCTCCATTTCACACGTCTCTTTTTCCCCTCTTAAGCCTTGATATTTTCTTTCTTTTCATTACCCACCAACAACTTTTCATTTTTACAATAAATCAAATTAAGATCTAATTAATCGTTCTTCATCGTTCTTCATTCGTTCTTCGTCGTTCTTCATTTGTTCTTCGTCGTTCTTGAGCAAAATCATCATAAAACCTTCATTTCTTAATTAAATCCGTCCTAACTTATATTTCTAGAATCTCCTCTTCGCTCTCCATCTTCAAGTACGGTGTAATTTCAAATCCGACAAAATCGTTTTCAACATTTAATTATGGAAAATCAAGTTTAAATTCTAATAATGTTTTTCTTGTCATTTCTTATAGGGGAAGATTTTGAAGACGAGTTTGGAGACTCGTATATTTTGGGTGAAGATTAGTAGACGGGTTTATTATTTTATACTTCTTATTTTGGTGCTAATTGATCTTGCTAGCTAAGGTAACCATTCCGATTTACTCGACGAAATAATGTCACATAGCTTTTGTTTCTTTTATTTTTGGTTCATCTTTTGTTTTTGGTCATGTTATTATGATTTATGGTTTTTAGTAGTAACATGATAAGTAGTAAGGATTTTCATGTTGTATGGTATTTTTAATATGTTAGTGTTCTTGATGAATTTGGATGATGGTTCATAATAATGATTTTTTGTATGATGGTTGTTAAAATGGTTGTTTGATAATTAAAATATGTTGGAATTAATTTGGGTGTGATTGTTGGTTGAACCGTGTAGGGGTTGTTTAGGGGGGGCTGTGAACCGGACCAAACCAGCCGGTCCAGGCCGGTTCAGACCCGGTCTGGGTTGGTCCATGGTGGGTCCGGGTTTTGGTCTTTGGGTTGTGTCGAGGTTTGATTGTTATGTTGTTGTTTTGACGGGTTTTAATTATGTTAAGCATGCGGGAAATAATTAGAAACGGTTTTTAGTAAAATCGATAAAAAAGGCCAAAACAGCCCAAAACTAGGCCGTGGGGCCCAGTCCAGGCCCATGTGTGTCTCGGCCCAAAATCAGCCCGTGGGTCCCACTTTGGGACTTGTGACGGTTTTTGAGTTATCGTCATTTTATCGGGTTTTGTAATATTTAACAAGTGGGAAATTTTTAATAAGTAAATTATTTAATTAAAAGTATTTTTCATAAAATTATTATTTCTCACATGTTAGAAATTATAATACGAGATCGTAGTTTATTTTGATATCCTTTAAGTCAAGCGGGGGGGTTACGTAAGATTTAATAATTAACATGTTAGAAGTTTTATTAAAATAACATGTAATGAATATGTTGATTTTATGTCTATGTGATAAAGACTCTGTTTCTAGCCGGTTTGATCCAACGGGTTTGGTCAAACTAAGATCTAGTCAGCCCCGATTTGACTGATGACCCGTCGCGGGACTAGGGTCGGGGATTTGTCTTCAAGTAGGGTTTTATTTGATTATTGAATTAGCCTTAGTAGATATGAGGCGATATGATATTTGGTTATTCTTTATATGAAATTAGTCACATGATAGGATGTTTTTCCCGTGACTGTTTTATTATATGGTTGGTGTCGTGTTGACTAAGTACCATAGAGAATTATGAGTATATGGCGTCTTGACCATTCTAATTCTAAATGAGTATCTTGGACCATGACATTGATAGGCCTTACTATCTTTAACGAGTATATGTTCACCGTCGATAGCTTCTGTGTCCCGGCTTGGTGGGTTTATATCCAAGTCGGGGGATGGCTGCCATTGCTTCCACTTTGGGGAATGGAGCCAGTTTAAGTACTAGCCAACCCTTTGGTGGATCTCCTTAGGGGTACTCATGTGATGAGTCTTGGGTGCGATGTTTTTCCGCACTTCTCTGGGTCTGCGCAGTCTAGGATTAGGGTTGAGTTGTATCTTGGCCATGTTATTAGGGTAACCTCTGAGCTAAGATATGTACTTTGGATCTGGGCCATGTTTTAAAGGTAACCGCTGAGCCCAGATGGGTGCTTGGTATTTTGGCCATGAATTGCGGGACGCTGAGCCTAAATATTTTAAGTATATCCTACCTCGTGGTATAGACTCGAGTTACAGAAGTCGACTATTGACTGTACTAAGAACTTATGCCTGTTTGTAGACGGAGTGGTCTTTCATGTTTGATGATTCTATGAATCTTAGAAGGTGAGATGCAAGCCGGCTAAGGTTGATAGAGTTTGGATTACCGGTTGTTAACTGATTCACATGATATTATGTTTGATTAGGGTTTGAGTGTATCATGGCCATGTTAACGGTAACCTCTGAGCTAGCATACCAGATTCCCTACCTCGTGTTATAGATTAATAACACTTTCACATGATAACTTTCATATGCTAGGTTATATGTTAGTTATTTGTTCATAACATGAAAAGCATATCATATTTGTTAAGGTTTTGTATTTTCCATATACATTGCTTTTATGTTATTCATGTTTAATTAAACTCGACATTTCGTGGCTGGGAGAACTCGGAGTTACTCCCCACTGAATGTGGCTTCCGTGTTTATATTTAATGCGGTCGAACAGGTGGTGAATGCATATTTGGGGTACATTGACGAGCTAGCGAGCGAAGTATTTACCTTGGACCTATATTCGGTTCTTAGATTGTATATTATTATACACTCTTTTATTTCCGTATTTATACGGGAAATATGTCTCCCGTCTTGTAAAATTCTTATGTATAATATTATTTTCCTTTTGTTATGAACCTTTTTATTTCAGACACCTTCATTATGTATTTAAATTATTTTTTTTTTCTTTCCGCAAATTTGAGGGTGTCACAGTTGGTATCAGAGCATTTTTGCTCCCGACGCACGTTTGTGTACCCTTGTCTAAATAACTTGACCTTAATAAAATAATAAACTTGTGAGATAGAATGGTAGGATGGGTAGATTAGGATTTATGTTGTAGTCTATTTGTTTATGCTAATTGTTAGGAGTAACTTAATTTGTTTTGTTTCTTATGAAGATGGTTGGACCTCGTGTGTAAGGAGTATCCTCTACCGAAGATTTGAAGATTTACAAGCCTAATTGAAGTGTATTCCTTCTTTATCTATGAATTCTCTCGTCCCTATTGTATTATGCTCTCTTCCTTCTATCTAGGTGCTTCTTCCTCTTCCAACCTATTTGCCTCTTGAAAATTTCTCTTGATAGTTCCTTCATCTTAACATTGGTATCCTTACCTTCCTTTTGTAACATTTTTATGGAGGTCATACCCATTTGTTTGTGGTGTATTATACTTAGTCGGAAGAACTTTGAATTTTGGGAAATATTAGTGTTCGTTAGAATGAACTTGTGATTTGAGGATAAACTTAGGAGGAAAGTCTCTTAGTGGTTTTAGACTATGAAAACTTGAAGTTGCAATATCATTTCTTTTGAGGATCGAATTAAGCATAATGGTGGTTGGTTGTTGTGGTTAAGGATTTTAGTGGTTCTTTAAAGGTTACTTGGAAAAAATAGTTGTTTTAAATGTTGGACCCTAATGGGAATAATTACCTTGTGGAATTTTGGATTTGGATGACCAAACTTGAGGAATATTGTTATAAGCAAAACCGATGTATGGAGAGTTTGATGGAGCTAAATAAATTGATTTACGGTCGCATTGCCCTATAATTGGCAAAAGTTAAGTGAAATGAGATTTGGTAACTAATCTCTTTTGAGGATTTGTGTTTTAACTTTTGAAGATGAGAAAGTTCATTGTTGATAACTTAGGATAAAGAATTTTGGAATAAATTGGATCAAAGGATTTCATAGTTAGTCTGCTTTACTTTGTGGTTGTTGGCGGTCTTGTTTCTCTAATTATAAATATTTTGATGGTGGTTTCCAATAAGAGTTTTAATGGAGCTAAGAAGATTAGAGTTCGTAATGAATCTTTTATGAGTTGTTAGTTATAGAGTTTACCGTACCGATGGACCTTAGAAGATTTTAATTGAATTTGAATAATTGGGAGTTGTTACTTGATGTGTCATGTTTATGAAATGTTTTGGTAGGAATCTGAAGATTGAAAATGTTGAGGATATATTGCACTCTCTTAAGGACTAGATTCTGGTGCAGTTAGTGTTGTCGAGTTACGATCGACATTTGAATTTTCATAAATGGAAGATAGTATTGTGGTTCATTCCTCTCTTTTCCCTCAAATTGATCTTTAGTCAATCCGCTACCTTTTAATCCTTTCCCGTTTTAGTCCTTTGTAATCGTTTGGGCGTACCTCCTATTATCACGATTTGTGATTTCGATGTTCGAATCGCTCTACGTTCGTGTAATGTCTTCTTGTTGTGTTTCTATCCTTGAGAAAACTTTCAAAATCTCTTTATTTCTTCCCTATTTCCATTCGATTTATTCTTTCGAATATTCCGTTCCTTCTATCGAATATCATCTTTTATAAATAGATTATTAGAAGCTTTAGTTAGAAATTTTAAGCATAGATAGTAGAGTTATTACTTTTACTATGAAATTTTTGAACTAAAAGCTTTTGGAAATGTTTTATGATTTCAAGTATTTTACCGTCAAGGAGTGTTGAGACTTGTTATTGGAGACGTTCGATAACTAGTTTTCTCATTTATTGATGCGAAAAATGTATCTTTTGAGTCTTTGACGTGGGACGTTGATGTTCTTAACTATACACGAGAATCTTCCGCCCCATTGATAAGACCCAATATTTTTATTACAAATATAGTTTTAACAGTTTTGAAATAGACCTACATATATGTTGCGTTCCTTCTTCTAAGTTTCGAGGACGAAACTTTTTAAAAGGAGGGGTGATTGTAACAACCCGAAAAGTACCCAATTTTTCTAGTAAAATATTTTTCGGATACTTTTCAGCAAAACTTAAGTTTTAAAATAGAATTTATTGTTTCAAGTCGAATTTGGAATTTCCGAATTCGTATTTGGAATTTTTGAGAGATTCCATGAGAATCCCGTTTTTAAGTCAACTTTGACTTTCGTTGACTTTTTCCGACTCGCCTTGTAATTTGAAGACCGAAATTTTATTTAAAAAAATAATATTTTTAATTTATTTTTATTAAGATTTATTTAGATTTATCATAATTTAATATAATTATTTTGAATTTATTCGGAATTTAAAGAATAACTTTTAAGGTTTAATCCCGAACATCATTTAACTATTCCAGAGTCATCGTAAATCCCGAAACAACCACCCCGAACCACCACCCACGACTTTGGCATGAGTCACACGCCCATGTCATCTTTTTCCACTCACAATTAGATCTTTTGATTGTTTCGATTAAACTAATACAAATATCTAAGATATTTGTTACTTTATCGATCCGTCAACGGAAATTACGCAAATTGTTTACAAAACATACCCGACTATCACAATTTCACACGACACTCTCACGCTCTCTTAGGCCTTGATATTTTCATATCTTTTGATTACAATAACATAATATCTTGATAATTGATTTAATTAACTTAATATTTAATCAATTACCGTAATATAATTATTAAACCCGAGTCAATTCCGTAACAACAATTTCAAAACCCGACTCATTATTTCTTCTATAACTACACGGCTCACACACCCCACTTTACTCACTAACAACTTTTCATTTTACAAGAAATCAAATTAAGATCAAATTAATCGTTCTTCATCGTTCTTCATTCCGTTCTTCGTCGTTCTTGAGCAAAATCATCATAAAACCTTCATTTCTTAATTAAATCCGTCCTAACTTATATTTCTAGAATCTCCTCTTCGCTCTCCATCTTCAAGTACGGTTTATTTTCAATTCCGACAAAATCGTTTTCAACACTTTAATTATGGAAAATAAGTTTTAATTCTAATAATGTTTTTCTTGTCATTTCTTATAGGGGAAGATTTTGAAGACGAGTTTGGTGACTCGTATATATTAGCGGAAGATTAGAAGACGGGTTTCTTAGTTTATACGTCTTATTTTGATGCTAATTGATTTTGCTAGCTAAGGTAACGATGCCGAGTTACTCGACGATTTAATGTTACATAGCTTTTGTTTCTTTTGTTTTTGGTTCATCTTTTGTTTTTGTCCATGTTATTATGATTTATGGTTTTAGTAGTAACATGATAGGTAGTTATGATTTTATTATGTTGTATGAATTTATGACATGTTTAGTCTTCTTGACATATTTAAATGATTTGTTCAAAATCATGATTTTTATAAGTATGATGGTTAAATTGGTTGTTAAAATGGTTGTTTGTTAATTAAAAACATGTTGGAATTAATTTGGTGTTTGATGTTGGTGGAACCGTGGAGTATAGCTGAAAAACCAGCCCAAACCAGCCCAAAACCAGGCCGGTTCAGGCCCGGTCCAGGCCGGTCTGGGTTGGTCCATGGTGGGTCCGTGAGTTGGCTTGGGAGTTGTGTCGATGTTTGATTGTTTTGTTGTTGTTTTGACGGGTTTTAAATATGTTAAACATGCGGGAAAATATTAAGAAACGGTGTTAGAAATTTAATCAAAACAGCCCAAACCAGGCCCGTGGGCCCAGTCCAGGCCCATGTGAAGTCCGGCCCAAATCAGGCCGTGGGTCCCTCCCTTGGTCTTGTGACGGTTTTTGAGTTATTGCCATTTTATCGTGTTTTGTAATATTTAGCAAGTGGGAAATGTTAATAAGTAAAATATTTAATTAAAAAGGTTTTTCATAAAATTATTATTTCTCACATGTTAGAAATTATAATACGAGATCGTAGTTTAAATTTATATCCTTTAAGTCAAGCGGGTTTTAGTAAATTAATAATTCACATGTTAGAAGTTTTAATAAAATAACATGTAATGAATATGATGATTTTATGTTCAAGTCTATGTGGTAAAGACTCTGTTTCTAGCCGGTTTGATCCAAACGGGTTTGGTCAAACTAAGATCTAGTCAGCCCCGTTTTGACTGATGACCCGTCGCGGGACTCGGGTCGGGGATTTGTCTTCAAGTAAGGTTGTATTTAATTAATGAATTAGCCTTAGTAGATATGAGGATATTATTTGATTTGATTTATATGTAATTAGTCACATGATAGGATGTTTTTCCGTGACGTTTGATTATATGGTTGGTGTCGTGTGACTAAGTACCCATAGAGAATTATGATATATGGCGTCTTGACCATTCTAATTCTAAATGAGTAGCTTGGACCATGACATTGATAGGCCTTTACTATCTTTAACGAGTATATAGTTCACTGCTTGATAGCTTTTGTGTCACGGCCTGGGGGGCTTATCTCCAAGTCGGGCATGGCTGCCTAAGAGTTCCACTTTGGGAATGGAGCCAGCTTAAGTACTAGCCATCTCTGCTTAGGGGGTCGCCTAGTAGAGTTTCTCATGTACGGTTATGTCATGGGACGGGGAATGGAATAGCTGTTGTCGCTAGGTCTGATCAGTCTAGGACTAGGATGTTTTCCTACCTTGTGGTATAGCCTCGAGTTACAGAAGTCGACTATTGACGGTACTAAGAACTTATGCCTGTTTGTAGAAGTATTGGTCTTTCATGTTTGATGATTCTATGAATCTTAGAAGGTGAGATGCAAGCCGGCTAAGGTTGATAGAGTTTGGATTACCGGTTGTTAACTGATTCACATGATACGTGTTGATTAGGGTTTGAGTGTATCATGGCCATGTTTTAACGGTAACCTCTGAGCTAGCATACCAGCTTCCCTACCTCGTGTTATAGTTTATTATCGGATTCACATGATAGCTTTCATATGCTAGGTTATATGTTAGTTAATTGTTTCATAACATGAAAAGCATATCATATATGTTAAGGTTTTGTATTTTCCATATACATTGCTTTTATGTTATTCATGTTTAATTAAACTCGACATTTCGTGGCTGGGAGAACTCGGAGTTACTCCCCACTGACTGTGGCTTCCGTGTTTATATTTAATGCGGTGGGCAGGTTTGTGATGCATACTTGGGTACATTGACGAGCTAGCGAGCGAAGTATTTACCTTGGACCTATATTCGGTTCTTAGGATTGTATATTATTATACACTCTTTTATTTCCGTATTTATACGGGAGATATGTCTCCCGTCTTGTATATTTCTGTTGTATAATATTATTTCCGTTTTGTAATGAACCTTTTTATTTATGACACCTTCGTTATGTATTCTCATATTTTTTTTAGTTAAATTATTTTTTTTTTTTTCCGCAAATTTGAGGGTGTCACAACTACTCTTCTATTCCAGTTTCTAAAGAGGTGACACAAGACAAGATCAAGGAGGTCTTGTTCCCTTTTTCTCTTACCGACAATGCCAAATATTGGTTGAAGAATCTGAATAGAGAAGAACTTGGCATTACTGACTGGACTACACTTGCACTGGCCTTCTACAAGAAGTATTTTCCACCATAGAGACCTGCGAGCGATTTAAGACGCTAGTGAGCTCTGTTCCTCACCATGGGTTGGAACAATGGTTTCTACAAGAAGTGATCACTTGTAAAACGTGTGGCGAAACTGGTCACACGGCTGTAGATTGTCTTGCGGAAAAGGAGCAAGTTTGTTCCTTTCAACAATATCGTCAAGAGGGTGGTTACTATAATCAGGGGAATATCTATCCCAACTTGAGATGGACGAGCCAGAATGTCCTAAATCCTACTACTCCACCACAGCAGCCGACTTATCAACCGCCGCATAAGCAAGGATTCCAAAAAATCCAGTCTTCACAACAAGCTAGTTCCTCATCTGGAGGAATTTCAGAAGTTGGAGAGCTAAAGTCGATGATACAAGCTTTAGCTAACCAATTGAGCAAACCTGATCAAGCAACGAATGCTACCATTAAACTCTTGGAGTCGCAGATTGCTCAGTTGGCGGGAGCTAGATCGATTAGGCAACCTGGTCAGTTACCATCCCAGACCGATAATGTAACACCCGCAAATGTACCCTATTTGTAATTTAAAAATATTATACGGATACTTTTCAGCGAAATTTAGTTTTAGTTTAGAATTTAATTTCCCGTGTCTAATTTAGAATTTCCGAGTTCGTTTTCAGACTTTGCGCGAGATTCCGAGTAAATTACGTCTTAAGACGTTATTGACGTTTTCCTTGACTTTTTCCACTTACTCCTTCATATACTCCCTCACAACCCTAACTCCCTCATTCAATCTTCTTCTTCTTCTTCCTCATACAAACCACCAAAACCTAGCCTCCATATTTGCTCAAGTCTTAATATCGATCCTACGCCTTCATTTCTTGCTCAAATTCACTAAGGTTCGTCTTATTCCTTCCCTCTCATCTTCTTCTATCTGTATTGGTAATAAAATTACCGTCTTTCTCGCTTTTCAATTTATCCGTCTTTCTCAAAGGTGAATTATATTCATCTTTTGTCGTCTTTGTTTAGGTGGAGACTTTCTAGACCCCGACAAAGATTACTATCTAGTGGAGGTAGACTTAGAAACCGTTTAAAGACGCAAAAAGGTAACGCTGAAGGGTTACTCGATATCATTTACGTGTTTTATGTGTTTTCTATGTTAGAAATCGTTTTTTGAATAAGGTTAGTAATCTTAGGAATTGTGTTGTTGATGATGGTTGTTGTTAATTGATAATTGATATGAGAATTGATGATTTGTAATGATAGATGATGTTGTGTTATGCCTAAGTGGAATTGTGAAATTCGTGTTTTCGTGCCCGAGACAGGACGCTGGCAGCGTTGCTTGCTGCCAGTTTCCCAAGTCGACTGCAGTTTTCCTGCACTGACCCCGTTTCGTAAAATGATCATATCTCCTTTGTTACTTGCTTGTTTTGGGCTTGTGACATCCCGTTGGAACTGTAAGAGGTTAAGCTATCACCTCCATTTGGAATTTCTGCATTTGGATGTCTAGAACCCTAGTTATGACCGTTTGAAGTGGACCCTTGTTTTAGTTGGTTTCCAAAGACGTTGTTTTGGAGAGGGGATCTATGTTTCTTATTTATTATGCTTCATAAACTTGTTCTAATGCTTATGCATCATGTATTGATTCATTTTTATCATAGTTGCATTTATATAACTCGCTATTCTCATGTTGGTGACGGTTTTTAATGTGCCCCCCCCTTTGAGTCGGTTTTACCTTATGTATTTGATGTGAGCACTAAGTGTTCAGTGCTTTGAACTCTCATTCCCCGGTCATACTTTATACCCATTAGACTTAAATGTCGGAGCGGTGAAGTGAAACCGTGATGCCGTTGTGCATTTGTTTAGTGGGGATATGACGATGTTGTTAGGAAGCGAACGCAATGCGTTGATCGACCCGATCGTTAAATGTTGTATCCTTGCGAGGTGGTGTCATTGCATGTAGCGTACTAGCTTGACTTTTGACTATAGATCTCTTTCCGCCTCTTTCGTGTGGTTTAGCCGAATTTGGGGTACTTGACGTCTTAGAATGATCGAGTCTTGGATGTGGAACGTCTTACCACATGTCAAATCGGGAAATGTCTTATTCCGAGAGTCTGGCCAGGTTTAGACTAGGACCGTATTATTATCGTCGTCCTACCGAGAGGATTAGAGTCTTGTGTGAACGAAACGTCTTATCGTACATGATTCCGGGAAACGTCTTATCCCGTGAACTTGTTTGTCTAGGTCATGAGTATACGAAACGTCTTATCGTATACAGTTCAGGGAAACGTCTTATCCTGTGGACTTCCATTGACTTGTCTTGCTATTGTACATGATGCTAGTGCGTGTCATTAACCGTGAGAGAATATGTGTTATATTCGTATGATTGGATGGTTGTTTGTAAGTTGATTTGTACGTGAACATTGAGTAGGACTCTTGCATGAAATAGATGATTGACGTGGTCTATATGTCGAGTCTCTATCTTATCAAGTATATGCCGCTAACGGTGAGATGTAAGCCCTAGTGAGTATATAGTTGCCAAAGGGTGTCTTCTCCGAGTCTTTCTATAATATGATGGTTACGGTTTTGTACTTCATGTATCAATATCCATATATATTGAATTTCCTATTTATCCTTTCTCGTACTTCATATGTATATCTATATATGCATGCTTCTACTTTGTATTTCCGTTTATGTACGTTTAATGTGATATGGCTGGGAGAACCCGGAGTTACTCTCCACTGACTGTGGCGTTCATGTTTTTCATGGATGAACAGGTTGCTTGATTGGATGGCTTTTGCTTGTGGTATTTTGGGTTCGGGTGTGAGCTAGCGGGCGTTGGCCTGGATGAATCACCTCTAGACGTTGTTTAGCTAGTTTGCTAATAACTTTGATGTTAGATACATTTTGAGAGACTACGTCTCTTTGTAGTATATTCTATTTTAGTTTGTATTTATTTGACATTCCTCGTATTTCTATCTTGCATGTAAAAAGTTTTAAAAACATCGTATTTTCCGCTAATTAAATCACATGCTTGTATGTTTTATTTCCGCATTCGCGAGGGTTGTCACAGTTGGTATCAGAGCTTAAACGCTCCCGACGCACACACGTGAACTCTAAACTTAAACTACTTGACCATGAAATAATAAATGAGAGATGGGTAGAAGTTAAGGATTTTACTTGGTAGTCTTTGGTGTACTTGATGTTTGTTAGGTTCTAACTTGTTTGTTGATTGTGTTGAGTGTTGTTTGTTTGTATCTACCGTCTTGAGGTGGATCAGGTGTTACCTAGAAGAAGTATCCTCTACCGAAGATTTGAAGATTGACAAGCCTAATTGAAGTGTATTTCTTCCTCATCGATGATTTCTCTCGTCCTTATGTATCATGCTCTCTTCCTTCTATCTAGGTGCTTCTTCATCATCTAACTTCTTTTTCCCTTGGAAATTACTCTTGTTACTCTCCTCCTCCTTATCAATTTGTACCCTCAATTTCCTTATGTGACCTTTTGTGGACACCATACTGCAACAGGAGTTCTATGCCAAGCTCAAAGACAAGACCATCCAACCTATGATCAATCCAACCATGATCCAATATCATCCTCACCTTATGTCAAAAAGTATCTCAATGCTTTGTATAGTCCAGGCCCAAGCAAACAAGCCAGGACACGAGCCATTGATAGCCATGACACGAGCCAGGGCCAGCCAAGACACAAGACAGACTCACAAAACAAGCCAACAAAACCTCAAGATTTTCAGTCAGCAGCAGTACCTTGGGGAGAGTCTCAGGGTAACTTCCAAGCTTAGGAACTTCAAACCAACTATGGGGCTTGGTTCTAGGGAGGGTCTACTAACTTTTTGTCCAGGAAACCTTCCTCAGAAAACGCCAGGAACACCTCTCAAAACAAGAGCCAAGTTCACCAGTCCAGTTCTCACCTATTCAGTAGCAGTTCAGCTGTCACTCTCAGAGTTTCCTCTTTTGGCCAAGCAGACTCAAGGGCTTTTTGCTCAGACTTTGGGGACTAATACTACTCCAGTTTAAGACCAAAACACCAAGGAAAAAGTCCACTATGTACCATATAACAAAGCAGCAACAAGGCAACAAGGAATCTGTCCCTTTCAGAACTGTTTTTCTGTTGTTCACTTTATTTCAGTTTGTATCAGTTTGTAGTTGTTATTTTGTTTTCTTTTGAGGATCATTATTAACCTTAAATGTTTTTGGACGTTCATGATGTAATCCTATTGCCTATATAAGGCTTGTTTCTAATGAATGAAAGGCAGATTTGAAGTAAACACAAAAACAAAAACCATTGTTTCTGTTGATATCTCTTGGCTGTGTGCTTGAGAAAGCTTCCATTGCTTCTCTGCTTGAAAGTTAGCTTAGACCCTTAGCTGAGTGCTGGGATCAAGGTTCAACCCTCAACCATTGGCTTTGTGCTTTGGTTAAGGTTCTATCCCCTTCTTTCAGCATCCAGTCCAAACAAAAACAGAGCAAAGTCCAAGTGTCTAACCTTAGTTCAAATTGTCATTGTTTTAGCTTGTTTTTTGAATAGTTTCATTGCAAATTGGTTATCAGAGCTTTGGTTTGTGAGTTCATTTACCTAGCTACATTAAAAACACAAAATCAACCATGAGTGAAGAGAGAATCACAGGTCTTGAAAACACAGTTCAAGGTCTTGTCAGAACTGTGATGGAAGTCTCCAGATCTTTCAATGAACTCCTTGAGGGCCAACAGAACAATGATACAAGGGGAGGCAGAGGTCGAGAAAGAGGAGCACCTTTCCCACATGGAGGAAGGAGGAGGCAACCTGTAGATCAATTTGAAATGTCAGACTCAGATGGCTCAGATCAAAGTCTTATCAGACACCAAGACAAAGACATAAAGGTAGAAATCCCTGACTTTCTAGGTAGCATGAACCCTGATGATTTCCTAGATTGGTTGAGGTCTGTAGAAAGAGTCTTTGAGTTTAAAGGATACACTGATAGAAAGGCTTTTAAGGTTGCTATCATGAAACTAAAAGGTTATGCCTCACTATGGTATGAAAATATGAAAACCTTGAGGGTGAGAGAAGGAAAAGAACCTATTAAGTCATGGCTCAAACTGAAAAAGAAAATGAGGGCTAAGTTTGTCTCTAGGGACTACACTCAGGACATGTTCATTAAGCTTACTCACCTGAAACAAGACCAAAGACCTGTAGAGTCTTATCTAAGAGACTTTGAACAACTCACACTGCAATGTGAGGTTGTTGAGAAATCTGAGCAAAAGATAGCAAGGTTCTTAGAAGGTTTGGATGAGAGGATAGCTAGTAAAGTCAGGCTACAAAATATTTACTCCTTTGAGGAAGCTGTCAACTTGTCCTTAAGGGTAGAAAAGTTTGGAAAGGGAAAGGCCAGTGCTTCTAAGACACCTACCAGAACCCCTACCTTCAAACCCTTTGTAGGAGTCAAGATAGGAGAACCTGTGGTTCCTATGAAGACCCCTTTCAACCCTGATAAAGGCAAGGCTGTTGATGCAGGCCAAAGAAAAACCACCCCCCTTAAAAAGTGTTTCCAATGCCAAGGATATGGACATTTTGCTAGAGAATGCCCATCTAAAAGGGCTCTGAGCACCCTAGAAGTAATCCATTGGGGAGAGGATGAGGTGTTGGTGTGTGAGGATGAGATGGAAGAGCCTGAAGTAGAGGCTAGTGAGGAGTTAATAAAGCTGATGCTGGATTAAGTCTGGTGACTTGGAGAGTGAGGCACACACAAACCCAACCCTTAGAGGAGGATCAAAGACACCAAATCTTTAGAACCAGATGTACCATAAAAGGGAGGGTTTGTAACTTGATTGTGGATGGAGGTAGCTGCACCAATGTGGCTTCTAAAACATTGGTAGAGAAACTAACTTTACCCACCAAAGACCACCCTCAACCTTACAAGCTTAGGTGGCTGAACAAGGGGGCTGAAGTTAGAGTAGACCAACAATGTGTTGTGCCATTTTCTATTGGGAAAGGATATGCTGATGAAGCCTTGTCTAATGTATTGCCCATGGATGCATGTCACCTTCTGTTGGGAAGACCTTGGGAGTTTGATAGGGATGCTGTCCATCAAGGAAGGGACAACACTTATTCTTTCAGGTTTGGGAAGAAGAGAATCATCTTAGCTCCTTTACCCCCTATCCTGAAAGGAAACCCTCCACTCCTAACTGAAGCTGCTAAAGAAGTTCTGCTGTTGAGTGAATCAGAAATGGAGCAAGAGGTAAATGATCTTAGGCCAGTCTATGTCCTCCTCACCAAGGAGGTAGGGGAAGGTTCTAACCAGGTGCCTAAAGAGGTACAAGCCTTGCTGAAAGTCTATGAGGATGTTTTCCCTGCTGAACTACCTAGTGGGTTACCCCGACTAAGAGGAATTGAGCACCACATTGATCTGGTGCCTGGGGTTATCCTTCCAAACAAGCCAGCTTATAGAAGTGACCCCAGGGCAACACAAGAGCTGCAATCTCAGGTGGAAGAGCTACTTAGCAAAGGGTATGTCAGGGAGTCTCTTAGCCCCTGTGCTGTACCAGCATTGCTAGTGCCTAAGAAGGATGGAACTTGGAGGATGTGTATAGACAGCAGAGCAATCAACAACATCACCATTAAGTATAGGTTCCCTATACCTAGACTTAAAGACATTCTGGATGAACTCAGTGGGGCTCAAGTGTTCACCAAGATTGATCTAAGACAAGGGTATCATCAAGTAAGGATTAGAGCTTGGGATGAGTGGAAGACTGCATTCAAGACCAAGCATGGGCTGTATGAATGGCTAGTGATGCCATTTGGGCTCTCCAATGCCCCTAGCACCTTCATGAGGCTCATGACAGAAGTATTAAGGCCTTACTTGGGAAAATTCATTGTGGTATACTTTGATGACATTCTAGTCTATAGGTCAAGCAAGAAGGAACACCTACAACAGCTGAATTTACTTTGTGAGGTTCTTAGGGAGAATAAGTTATATGGTAAGCTAGAGAAGTGCACTTTCATGCAACCTGATGTTCATTTCCTTGGGTTCATTATCTCAAAGGATGGGGTAGCTGTTGACCCTGAGAAGGTTAAGGCAATCAGGGATTGGCCCATCCCCAAGACAGTAACTGAGGTCAGGTGTTTTCATGGGTTGGCATCCTTCTATAGAAGGTTCATTCAGGGGTTCAGCTCTATCATGGCTCCCATCACAGAATGTATGAAGAAAGGGGAGTTCACTTGGGGAGAAAAGGCAGAGAAGTCCTTCAATACCATTAAGGATCTATTGTGCAGATCCCCTATACTAGGCTTACCTGACTTTAACAAGCTGTTTGAAGTGGAGTGTGATGCAAGTGGGTTAGGAGTTGGGGCAGTACTGGTTCAAGAGAAGAGGCCCATAGCTTATTTCAGTGAGAAGTTAAGCGGGGCTAGGTTGAATTACTCTACCTATGACAAAGAGTTTTATGCCATAGTGAGAGCCTTGAATCATTGGGGGCATTACCTAAAACCTAAGCCTTTTGTGCTACATTCAGACCATGACGCCTTGAAGTTCATCAATGGCCAACACAAACTCAACCCCAGACATGCCAAGTGGGTGGAATTTCTGCAATCCTTCTCCTTTTCAAGCAAGTACATAGAAGGAAAGAACAATGTAGTGGCTGATGCTCTTTCTAGGAGATCTGTGATGTTGTCATTCATGGAGCAAAGGGTCCTAGGCTATGAGTTCATGAAGGAACTCTACATAGAAGATCCAGACTTCAAGGAGGAATGGGAGGTGTATTCAGAAGGAAAGCTCAAGAAGGGAAGTAAATACTTGACACAGAATGGGTTCCTCTTCCAAGGGAACAAACTATGCATACCTAGAGGTCCTTACAGAGGGTTACTAGTCAAGGAGGTCCATTGCAATGGGCTTGCAGGGCACTTTGGAGTACAAAAGACCTATGAGATATTACATGAGCAGTTCTACTGGCCGAAAATGCTGGGTGATGTGCAGGATACTATCAAGAGGTGCAAACCATGTCAATTAGCCAAGTCACAGTTCCAAGCAGGTCTCTACACCCCTCTACGTGTACCAAACAAACCATGGGAGGACATCAGCATGGACTTCATAGTAGCACTGCCTAGGACACAAAGGGGCAAAGACTCAGTCATGGTGGTAGTGGATAGGTTCAACAAAATGACCCATTTTGTTGCTTGCCAGAAGACAGAATATGCCATGGGGGTAGCTGAGCTCTACTTCAAGGAAATAGTAAAACTGCATGGGGTACCAAGAAGCATTGTGCCTGATAGGGACACTAAGTTCATGAGCCACTTCTGGAGGTCACTCTGGAGGCTCCTAGGGACAAAGCTACTCTTCAGCACAGCATACCACCCCCAAACAGATGGACAGACAGAGGTTACTAACAAAACTCTATGAAGGATCCTAAGGTGTATCATTGCTAAGTCATTAAAGGATTGGGATATCAAACTGTCACAGGCTGAGTTTGCATTCAATAGAGCTTCATCACACAGCACAGGTAAGACCCCTTTTGAAGTTGTTTATGGTGCTAATCCTCTAATGCCAACAGACCTAGCCCTAGTGATAAGGAAAGAAGTCAATTATGATGCCAAGGAAAGAGTACAACAAATGATGTAGATTCACAGTCAAGTCAAGAAACAAATTGAGAAGACAAATGAGATGTATAAGTCAAAAGCCAAAGGACCAAAGAAAGCTAGGGAGTTCAAGGCAGGAGATATGGTGTGGTTGCACTTAAGGAAATAAAGGTTTCCAGAGAAAAGGAAAAACAAACTCATGCCAAGAGCTGATGGTCCTTTTGAGGTGCTTGAAAGGGTATGACCTAATGCTTACAAGATAGATTTACCAGGAGATTATGGGGTGCATGGGACATTTAATGTAGGGGATCTAAGTCATTATCAGGAGGACTCTGAGGATGAAGAGGATTTGAGGGCAAATCTTTTTCAAGAAGGAGGGGTTGCAACAGGAGTTCTATGCCAAGCTCAAAGACAAGACCATCCAACCTATGATCAATCCAACCATGATCCAATATCATCCTCACCTTATGTCAAAAACTATCTCAATGCTTTGTATAGTCCAGGCCCAAGCAAACAAGCCAGGACACGAGGCATTGATAGCCATGAAACGAGCCAGGGACAGCCAAGACACAAGATAGACTCACAAACCAAGCCAACAAAACCTCAAGATTTTCAGTCAGCAGCAGTACCTTGAGGAGAGTCTCAGGGTAACTTCCAACCTTAGGAACTTCAAACCAACTATAGGGCTTGGTTCTAGGGAGGGTCTACTAACTTTTTGTCCAGGAAACCTTCCTCAGAAAACGCCAGGAACACCTCTCAAAACAAGAGCCAAGTTCACCAGTCCAGTTCTCACCTATTCAGTAGCAGTTCAGCTGTCACTCTCAGAGTTTCCTCTTTTGGCCAAGCAGACTCAAGGGCTTTTTGCTCAGACTTTGGGGACTAATACTACTCCAGTTTAAGACCAAAACACCAAGGAAAAAGTCCACTATGTACCATATAACAAAGCAGCAGCAAGGCAACAAGGAATCTGTCCCTTTCAGAACTGTTTTTCTATTGTTCACTTTATTTCAGTTTGTATCAGTTTGTAGTTGTTATTTTGTTTTCTTTTGAGGATCATTATTAACCTTAGATGTGTTTGGACGTTCAAGATGTAATCCTATTGCCTATATAAGGCTTGTTTCTAATGAATGAAAGGCAGATTTGAAGTAAACACAAAAACTGAAACCATTGTTTCTGTTGATATGTCTTGGCTGTGTGCTTGAGAAAGCTTCCATTGCTTCTTTGCTTGGAAGTGAGCTTAGACCCTTAGCTGAGTGCTGGGATCAAGGTTCAACCCTCAACCATTGGCTTTGTGCTTTGGTTAAGGTTCTATCCCCCTCTTTCAGCATCCAGTCCAAACAAAAACAGAGCAAAGTCCAAGTGTCTAACCTTAGTTCAATTTGTCATTGTTTTAGCTTGGTTTTTTGAATTGTTTCATTGCACATACCCTTTTGTTTGTGGCATATTCTACTTGGTCGGAAGAATTTTAGACTTGGTGGAATGTTAGTGTTGATTAGAATGAATTTGGGATTCGAGAAAAAAAATTGTGTAGACTTAAGTTCTCCCCTAGTGGTGAGAGTTGGTATCCTTGAGGAAAGTGTGGTAAGGTATGTTTAATGATTTTAATGTATAAATGCTTGCCATGATTTGTGTGTAAATAGTTCATGATATTCGATGGTGTAAGGTCGAATGAGTTGGCTATGACTTCTTAACTCATTAGTAATCTAGTCTTTTGGACTTAGAAGTTTGGTATTGTTTTGAAGACCATGCTTATGATATGTCTAATTGGTGTAAATGAGAAGTTTTGAATGATATCTTGAGGTGCGAAATACTTTTGAGGTTAAGTGACGTCTTGTGGTTTCCTATTGTGTGTTTGTGAGTATAGGCTTGGTGGAAAAGCATTTGGCTATAGTTCTTGGATTTAAAGATATGATCTTATCTTATGGTATCGGAGACTCGTTTGAAGTAGTAAGGTTTCGTTGTAAGTTGAACCATATTACTTGAGGATTATAGATATGAGCGAGATTCGATGATGTGAGCTATGATGGAAATACCTTGGGAAGTTAATGATGATGTTTGACTTGAGGTTGTACTTTGTTAATAATGAACTCGTGGGCTATATGATGTTGATAATGACCGAGTATAAGGAGAGTATTTGTTAGTCATTCAGTTAAAGAACCTTTGAGGTTGTGTGGGAAGATTTGAGCTAAAGGAAGTTACTATGCTTGAGTTTGCAAATTTCCGCATTTGGGAAATCCGTGTGATATGAAAGGATGGATGAATTGGGTTGTAGTCGATTTGTCGAATTTAGGTGTACCTTACTTTGATAATTTGTGGTACGAGGGTCCCTTGTAAGAGACCTTTGTTATTGGGATGAGTTGCTTTACTATCACCCTAAGTCTGAAAGGAGAAATTTTGTGGATTAAACCTTAAACCTTTACTCGTGCCATCATCCCTTTTTATTTCCATTCTTGAATGTTTTTGTCAAGATTGATCTTTAAGAAATCGCATGCTCGTATCTTATTTCTTACTCGGATATATTCATACCTCTACTATCTGCTTTGTCTCTTTCTTGACCTCGTTATTTTCAGCGCTCCTTTCTTGTAATCTCGTGCCTTATTTATTCCCGTGTTCTCCTTGAGATTCCTTATCGTTTTCTATCTCGTTGCTCCTTCATCTTTTCTCTAGTGGATTGGATATTCCGTTTGTAAGGCTCAGAGAATAAGCGTGATGTAATTTGGGATTCTTTAGCTAGAATATGTGTCCTTGGATTGAGCAAATTTCATGTTATATTTCATCATGGGAAATAGGACTTAAGCTCTAGGATGAATCCTAATAGTGATAATGTATCCTCTCTTAGTGGTTTTAGATGTGGAATTTGGTATTGTAGTGCTATTTTGGGAATCGAGTTGAGCGTGATAATAGTTCGTTGCTGTTGGGTATTATAACGGTTGCTTGTGATATTATTTGGGAATTTGATGTCTCTAATTGGTGGATTCTAAAAGAAACTTTGCTTTATGGAATTTAATCTGGTACCCAAAGTTTGAGGAGTATTGTCGTAAATGAAAATCGATTCATATTGAGTTTTAGATGAACTAGATGATTTGAATGGTTGTCTGATTGCCAATTAATTGGCCATTTGTGGTTTGGAATTAGTAATTCTCTTTTGTTCTTAAGGAATCATAGTTCGAGATTGAGAAATGTTCGTTGCAAACTTTGGATAGTGAGTGCTCAGTTGTTATGGATTATAGAGTTAGAATGGTGAACCCATTTATCTTGAGGATTAGTAACCACCATAGTTTGTAAATGTGACTATCTATATTTGAGGCTTCGAGCGTAGTAACGATCGAATTAAGGATGTTATGGCATATTAAAGAGTCATTATGATCGATATCGAATTGTGGATCTTCCCTTGTCGTGAGACCTTGGATGAGGCTAGTTGGATCTTAGATAATTATGTTTGATGCTTGATTTGGGATTGTTGTAAATAATGTTTATAAAGTTTAGCGATTTAGAATGATTAAGGTGTAATTGAGGTAAATTACATTCTCTTGAGGACTAGTTTATTAGTAGAGTTTGTGATGTCGAATTCTTGTAGATCTTCCTGCCGACTTCATCGTGATCTTCCTATCCCTAAGAGTTCGATTTGTTTCGTTTTTGCGTGTTTTGTATATATTTTGTTACCCTGAATTGTGTGTGAGATGTGCGAGTCGCTCTATATACGTGTAATGTGTTCTTATTTTGATTTTATCTTTGAGAAAACCTTCGAATTTACATATTGTATTTCAAAATTAACTTTTCAAAGAAGTCCAAAGATATATTATGTACCTTGTTTTTGGAGAAAATAGATTTCTGTTGCTTTTATATTTTGATTTTGCGTTTGGTTGGATGTTTGGACTTATTATTAGAGACGTCTGGTGACTAGTACTGCACTTACTAACGCTTGTTTGATTTTCGATTTCACTATTTCGACAATGATTTGATTTGGATAACTAGAGTTCTCGTTCGCGACGGGCACTCTTGAGATCCGTAAGTAAAGTTTCACACTTATGAAAATTCTCCTTAAACCGTTTTCGAGAAGAACCTCGTTTCATAAATGTTTCCTTGTAAAAGCTTTCTTGTTAATTTTTAAAACCGATTCTTGTCTTTCATACTTTTTTTTTCTACTCTCAAGTTTCGAGGACGAAACGTTTTAAAAGGTGGGGTGATTGTAACACCCGCAAATGTACCCTATTTGTAATTTCAAAATATTATACGGATACTTTTCAGCAAAATTTAGTTTTAGTTTAGAATTTAATTTCCCGTGTCTAATTTAGAATTTCCGAGTTCGTTTTCGGACTTTGCGCGAGATTCCGAGTAAATTACGTCTTAAGACGTTATTGACTTTTTCCTTGACTTTTTCCACTTACTCCTTCATATACTCCCTCACAACCCTAACTCCCTCATTCAATCTTCTTCTTCTTCCTCATACAAACCACCAAAACCTAGCCTCCATATTTGCTCAAGTCTTAATATCGATCCTACGCCTTCATTTCTTGCTCAAATTCACTAAGGTTCGTCTTATTCCTTCCCTCTCATCTTCCTCTATCCGTATTGGTAATAAAATTACCGTCTTTCTCGCTTTTCAATTTATCCGTCTTTCTCAAAGGTGAATTATATTCATCTTTTGTCGTCTTTGTTTAGGTGGAGACTTTCTAGACCCCGACAAAGATTACTATCTAGTGGAGGTAGACTTAGAAACCGTTTAAAGACGCAAAAAGGTAACGGTGAAGGGTTACTCGATATCATTTACGTGTTTTATGTGTTTTCTATGCTAGAAATCGTTTTTAGAATAAGGTTAGTAATCTTAGGAATTGTGTTGTTGATGATGGTTTTTGTTAATTGATAATTTATATTAGAATTGATGATTTGTAATGATAGATGATGTTGTGTTATGCCTAAGTGGAATTGTGAAATTCGTGTTTTCGTGCCCGAGACAGGACGTTGGCAGCGTCGTGGGGCGCTGGCAGCGTTGCTTGCTGCCAGTTTCCCAAGTCGACTGCAATTTTCCTGCACTGACCCCTTTTCGTACAATAATCATATCTCCTTCGTTACTTGCTTGTTTTGGGCTTGTGACATCCCGTTGGAATTGTAAGAGGTTAACCTATCACCTCCATTTGAAATTTCTGCATTTGAATGTCTAGAACTCTAGTTAAGACCGTTTGAAGTAGACCCTTGTTTTAGTTGCTTTCCAAAGACGTTGTTTTGGAGAGGGGATCTATGTTTCTTATTTATTATGCTTCATAAACTTGTTCTAATGCTTATGCATCATGTATTGATTCATTTTTATCATAGTTAAATTTATATAATTCCCTATTCTCATGTTGGTGACGGTTTTTAATGTGCCCCCCCCCCCCTTTGAGTCGGTTTTACCTTATGTATTTGATGTGAGCACTAATTGTTCAGTGCTTTGAACTCTCATTCCCCGGTCATACTTTATACCCGTTAGATTTAAATGTCAGAGCGGTGAAGTGTAACCGTGATGCCGTTGTGCATTTGTTTAGTGCGGATATGACGACGTTGTTAGGAGGCGAACGCAATGCGTTGATCGACCCGACCGTCAAATGTTGTATCCTTGCGAGGTGGTGTCATTGCATGTAGCGTACTAGCTTGACTTTTGACTATAGATCTCTTTCCGCCTCTTTTGTGTGGTTTAGCCAAATTTGGGGTACTCGACGTCTTTGTATGATCGAGTCTTGGATGTGGAACGTCTTACCACATGTCGAATCGGGAAATGTCTTATTCCGAGAGTCTGGCCAGGTTTAGACTAGGACCGTTTTATTATCGTCGTTCTACCGAGAGGATTAGAGTCTTTTGTGTACAAAACGTCTTATCGTACATGATTCCGGGAAACGTCTTATCTCGTGAACTTGTTTGTCTAGGTCATGAGTATACGAAACGTCTTATCGTATACGGTTCAGAGAAACGTCTTATCCTGTGGACTTCCATTGACTTGTCTTGCTATTGTACATGATGCTAGTGCGTGCCATTAACCGTTAGAGAATATGTGTTATATTCGTATGATTGGATTGTTGTTTGTAAGTTGATTTGTACGTGAACATTGAGTAGGACTCTTGCATAAAATAGATGATTGACGTGGTCTATATGTCGAGTCTCTATCTTTTAAAGAATATGCCGCTAACGGTGAGATGTAAGCCCTAGTGAGTATATAGTTGCCTAAGGGTGTTTTCCCCGAGTCTTTCTATAATATGATGGTTACGGTTTTGTACTTCATGTATCAATATCCATATATATTGAATTGCCTATTTATCCTTTCTCGTACTTCATATGTATATCTATATATGCATGCTTCTACTTTTGTATTTCCGTTTATGTACGTTTAATGTGATATGGCTGGGAGAACCCGGAGTAACTCCCCACTGACTGTGGCGTTCATGTTTTTCATGGATGAACATGTTGCTTGATTGGATGGCTTTTTGCTTGTGGTATTTTGGGTTCGGGTGTGAGCTAGCGGGCGTTGGCCTGGATGAATCACCTCTAGACGTTGTTTAGCTAGTTTGCTAATAACTTTGATATTTGATAGCATTTTGAGAGACTACGTCTCTTTGTAGTATATTCTATTTTAGTTTGTATTTATTTGACATTTCTCGTATTTCTATCTTGCGTGTAAAAAGTTTTAAAAACATCGTATTTTCCGCTAATTAAATCACATGCTTGTATGTTTTATTTCCGCATTCGCGAGGGTTGTCACAAATAAGAACAAGGAGACACTGAACATGATCACTCTGCGAAGCGGTCTCGCTTATAACAGTCTTGCTGGTATCGTTGCTGATATCTCTGGTGCGCATTCCAATGTTTTGAAGGCTGATGCTTATATTGTTATCGATCGAGGAGTTTATTCTAGTCGATCGAATGATTTGAAGGGAAATTCACTCGATCGAGAGGTTGCTGTTCCTCGATCGAGTGAATCAAAAATACAGAAGCTCGATCGAGAAGGTTCAGTTGATCGATCGAGTACTTTGACTGATGATGCTGCTCGATCGAGCAGTTTGAGTTCCAAGAATGATCGATCGAGTGACATCGATACTCGATCGATGGGTCCTAATGAGCGAGAAGCTCGATCAAAGGGGTTAAGCAAGCGGATGATTAACAACGCGATTGTCAAGGATACGCAACGTGGATCACCTGACGTTCCAGTTCCGTTTCCCGGTCGGATGAAGAAGGCTAAGGTTGAGAAGGAATTTGTTCGGTTCGCTGACATTGTACGCGATCTT
Organism: Heliosperma pusillum; assembly: GCA_022085475.1. Classification (NCBI taxonomy): domain Eukaryota; kingdom Viridiplantae; phylum Streptophyta; class Magnoliopsida; order Caryophyllales; family Caryophyllaceae; genus Heliosperma; species Heliosperma pusillum. The sequence goes on along the minus strand of JAIUZE010046943.1, from coordinate 8,480 downwards.
AAGGTGAATGTTCCATTTGCAGACCTCTTATTAAAGGTACCCTCTTACTTTAAATTTATGCGTGAAATTCTTTTACGTAAGAGGTCAGTCGATACCGTAGAGACTGTAGCTTTGACTGAGGAATGCTCCGCGTTCCTCTAGAACAAATGCCCACCTAAACTGTCCGACCCAGGTAGCTTTTCCTTACCGTGTCATATAGGTACCTATCTTATAGATAATGCGTTATGTGACCTAGGAGCTAGTGTTAGCGTCTTACCTTTGTCTTTAGCCAAACGGTTAGGCTTCACCAAGCTTCAGTGTACCAACATGACGGTGCAAATGGCAGATGGGACCTTGTCCCGACCTTTAGGAGTCATAGAGGATGTACCTGTGCAAATACGGAGATTCTTTATCCCGGTCGACTTCATAGTATTGGACATACATGAGGATTCTCACACTCCCATCATTTTGGGAAGACCGTTCTTGCATACTGTGCAAGCGGTTATTGATGTCGGGTTACAGACATTAACTTTTCAGATAGGTGGGGAGAACCTAGTTTTCACTCAGTCTCGTGCTAGTAAAGGTCCCATGCTTGTTTCACCATGTTACGCGCTTCCCTTAGCTGACATCACACCTGATTTGTTTATGCATGACAAAGCTTCAGTTCCTATCGAGCCTATAGCTCCTGTTTGTGATATTCCTATTGCTACCGTAACACCTCCACCCAGCTTGGGAGCGAATTCGAGGAACGCGCTGTTGTGTGTTGTCTTACAGATAATAGATCGACAGCATTGGAGCTGAAGAAGGGAGAGCCATGTTCGCGTGATGGTATCAAGAAGAAGTCCAAGAAGGACAAAGGAGTTCGCACATATTCGAGTGATTCGGAAGTGGAGCTAGACTCCAAGAAAAGATCGTATGTGTGGAAAAAGAAGTCGGAAATTACCGCAGCTGAGGGTAATTCCGCAAGTCAAAGGCCTGACGGTGGCCTTGTCACAAAACTATTTGGTTATTAGCCGGGTTTGCAACCCCGTGCAATTTGTAAATAAAAATTTATTGCGTTTTCGTTACACAATTAGACAATTAGACTATTTACTTAGATTAGACGTTACGTTATAATCCGTAGTTTAGATAAACAATTTACTTTTCCTGTTAGACATTTTTTTTGGTATTTTTTGGGTATCATTTTGTATCGTTTTTGCAGGATAAAGAAGCGGAAATCAATTGCTAAAAGTCGAAGGCTGTGCAAATAGGAAAACCATTCGATCGAGTAAATTGTTACTCGATCGAGAGATTTGGGGAAGTTGTTGTTTTGTGAGTTTTTCTGTTTATTTTTTTCATTCTTTGTATATATTTCATCCCTTAGGAACATGAATTAGGTTGTGTTTCCCTTTCCCTTATATGCTGTTGTGCTGTAGCCAATGAGGACATTGTCTGTTTTGGTTTGAGGAGGTGTTTTTCATTCTTTTGCGTCTGCATTTGCATTTGTATTGCATTCACGTTTACAATTCATGTTAATTAGAAAAAAATTGAAAAAATCAAAAATATCACGTTTATTTTTGCATATAGTCGAGTAGCATTGGAGTCTTGTTCGTGATGAAATTGCACTACAAGTCTATTTTATGCTATTCCTTGCACTATTCTTGACTTACTTAGTAAAATTGAAGTAGTGAACTATTGAATTTTGTCTTGGAATTTAAATTTGATTATTAGACTTGACTCAACATTTTGGCAAACTACTTATATATTCTGAGTTTTAGAGCCTGTAACTGGTGACATTTATGACCAGTTCATCTAGGAATGAGAGTAGTTACTCCCCACATCTCGTGTCATTTGCTTGTATATGAACTTTGATTTCTTTTTGCCTGCACGCATTGGGTTTGTGGTCGGTATTACGTGTTTTGAGAATATTTGCATCTCCCTTTTCCTCATTTTACCCCATTAACTCGACATAAAGTCATATCTGCATGTTGCCCTTAACTACATTCTAAACTGAGCCTACCTTTGCCGAGCTAGTTTAGTAGTCGAGGTATATTTTACTGTTGTGTCAGTTTTTCACTCGTTTTCATTGATTGGAGTGGGTATTTGCGAGAAAAAAAAAGAGAAGTGATGAATAGTACCTCGATCGAGCAGCTTTTAGCTCGATCGAGCAGATGTTGCTGTATGTTACCTCGATCGAGTGACTTATTTCACTCGATCGAGGGGTTTTTCCCTCGATCAGCCAAGAAAGAAAAAAAAAGAAAGAAAATGAAAAATGAAAAAATATAATGAGATAAATAATTGGCTGAAGTTTTTGTTATTTACACCTTCTATGCTTATTATTATTTGTCCAGGTGTTTTATGGGATTTGTGTTGTATATGCCTAGATATGTTAAGGCATCGAGCTTAGTTTTTGATAGTTGGAAGAATGGAACGAGGTCTATTACGGTCTTGTTAGGAACTATCTTGGCTATTTACCCTCACATTTCCATTAATTGTTTTGCCCTTTCTTACCAATTAGCCTCACATATCCATATTTTTGCAAATGTTCGGCACGTGATAGTCCTTGAACGGTGGTTATGCGTGTGTACGGTGCTTGAATAATCTTTCATATTAGTTAGCGATGCATGTTGTGTCCGTCGTAGTCTAGGAGAGTGACTATATTTTCTTCTCTCTTTCTTATACATATTTACTTACCATTTGCTTGTTGAGAGAAGAGTGACCCGTGAGAGTCCGAATTTGGTAGAGTCTTGCAGGGTCGAAAGTCTAATTTATTTCCAAGATTGTATAAATTCGTTCACTTTCGTATTAAGCTTTGTAGCGATTGAATGAGTGCATTAAACGGTTTAGCATTGACTTGTAGCTAGCTCTGAGACTTACTCCATTCCCCTAGGTTCATTTAGTTCCATATATCTGCATTTAGTTTGCTTGAGGACAAGCAAATGTTTGGTTTGGGAAGTTTGATGCGTGTATTTATATAGACTTTTTAGTCCATTTATGCACGCATTTCTATGTCATTTAGGTGATATTATGTCACTATATGCCCCTATTTGGCTACTTTGTACTTTCATTACCATTTTGTAGGTACAAGATGCGTAGTAGCGGAAACCGAGCCAAAACAGTCCACTTTGCATGCATTTAGGAGAATGGAAGGAACGGAACAGAAGCTCTTGCATGGGAAAGCGTGAAACCGCTCACAATCAAGTCCAAAGCCACGACCAACACTATATGCGTGGCCAGAAGACCTCGATCGACCATATCTTTGGTCGATCGAGGGGAGTACTGATGAAGAAGACTCGATCGAGTGACTCTCTACTCGATCGAGAGGATTTGTTGCTAGAGAAGACCTCGATCGAGCTGTCCTCTACTCGATCGAGGCGTAGCTGTTGTAGATTTGGTCGATCGAGAGGATGAAGTCCTCGATCGACTGATATTCTCGAATAAAGGCCTCGATCGAAGGGGATTTTCCCTCGATCGAGTGAAATCTGTCATGGGCCGTAAGTCCATAGAGTAATTAGGTTAGAAGTCGTGTTATGCATTATATAAGACTCTTAGTTCGTCATTAATGATGATTATCGACTACTTAGCAGACACTTATCATTCACCATTAGCTTCTGAACTTTCTTAATCTTTAAGTTTACATTCGGGTTTATTATCGACGCGGATTTGTTCTTTACGCTGGATTTGCTAAGATTGTAAACTCTTTTTTCTCCTTTATTCTTAATCTTTGTTCTAGCCTTAATTACTGTTTTACCTTTCTTAATTGCTGCTTATTGTTCTTTATGCTTGTTAATTACGATTATATCATTTCTAATGTCATATATCCAATCGTCTGTATTGCTAGCATCATTAATAGTATGAGTAGCTAATTCCCTTATATGTTAGGATGAGGAAAACTGTAATAAAGGCATGATAGGATAAAGTATATTAGTTAATCTTGAATATAAGAATCAATCTAAGCAATATAATTGAGATTAGTCGAATGAGTGCACGCAGGAGACTAGCTAGGTAGTTAACCCCGACCTGGATCGAGAGATTGGAAGGGAAAGGCTTGCTTAGAATTGATAGGTGACTCCTAAGAGGGCGAGAGTTAATTAGGAAAATCCCTAGGGTGGTTTGACACCGAGAGGAGAAAACCATTGCCCTTCTCATTGATAGATTGACTGACTTAGTTGACCCGTAGATGCCGATATTGCAGTAGACCGAATCCTAGCATATTTTTCCTTTATCTGATTTATTTCGTGTTAACCTTTAACTTTATTTCTCTTTCCTTAAATCTTATTTAGTTTAGTTTAAAACCAAATCAAAACCCCCAGACTGTGACTGACAGACTTAGACTACAGTTAGTTAATTTCCTCCCTGTGGAGATCGACCATACTTCCGCTATCTTCTTTAGTTAGTAGACTTAGGCTTTTATTTTTGGTGTATAACGACTCGCATCAACCATCATCAACAACACAATTCCTAAGATTACTAATCATATTCTAAATACGATCACTAACATAGAAAACACATAAAACACGTAAATGATATCGAGTAACCCTTCACCGTTACCTTTTCGCGTCATCAATCCGCGTCGATGTCCTCTTCTATCAAGAAGTAGTCTTTGTCAGGGTTTTGGAGGTCACCACCTACAATTAGATAATAAAATATGAATATAATTCACCTTGAGAAAGACGGATAAATTGAAAAGCGAGAAAGACGGTAATTTTATTACCAATACGGATAGAGGAAAATGAGAGGGAAAGAATAAGACGAACTTGAGCGTATTTAAGCGAGTAACGAAGGAGTAGCGATGATTTAAAGCTTGATCAAATATGGAGGCTAGGTTTTGGGGTTTCTTGGTGAGGAAGAAGAAGATTGAATGTGAGGGAGTTAGGGTTATGAGGGAGTATATGAAGAGTAAGTGGAAAAGCTCATGGAAAAAGCCCAAAAACGTCTTAAGACGTAACTTATTCAAAATCTCGCGCAAAGTCCAAATACGCACTCGGAAATTCTAAATTAGACACGGGAAATTAAATTCTAAACTAAAACTAAATTTCGCTGAAAAGTATCCATAAAATATTTTTACTATAAAAATAGGGGACATTTGCGGGTGTTACAATCACCCCACCTTTTAAAATGTTTCGCCCTCGAAACTTAAGCGAAAGAAAGATACCTTAATCGAATAGACTCGGATATTTACTACGCATAGAAGCTTCCGTTTCCCAAGTCTCTTCTTCGACATTAGCACATCTCCACAAGATTTTCACTAAAGGAACCACTTTACTTCTCAACTTCTTATCCTTGCGATCTAGGATGCGGATCGACTTCTATTCAAAAGACAAATTCGGTTCTAGCTCGGGCATTTCAACTTGAAAGACATGGCTTGGATTACTAACGTACTTTCTCAATTGAGAAACATGGAATACATCATGAACCTTAGCCAAATTCGGGGGCAAGTCCAACTTGTAAGCAACGACACCAATCCTTTTCACAATATCAAAGGGTCCAATGTATTTCGGGCTCAATTTACCCTTTACACCAAACCGTTTAACACCTTTCATTGGAGATACCTTCAAGAACACTTTATCCCCAACCTCAAATTCTAACGGTCTTCTTCGGATATCGGCATAAGATTTTTGTCGATCTTGAGCGGCTTTCATTCTATCACGAATGACCTTCACTTGATCAATGGTTTCAACAAGAACATCGGGACCTAAGTCACGAACATCACTCAATTGATTCCAACATATAGGACTTCGACATTTCCTTCCATAAAGAGCTTAATAAGTAGCCATCTTGATCGAGGCATGATAACTATTGTTGTAAGAAAACTCCACCAACGGTAGACTCTTTTCCCAACTAGATTGGAAGTCGAGTGCACAAGCCCTAAGCAAGTCTTCTAAAGTCTGAATAGTCCTCTCGGTCTGACCATCAGTAGCGGCATGGAATGCGGTACTCATCAACAATTTACTACCCATGGCTTCTTGTAAAGCCTTCCAAAATCTCGAACAGAATCTCGGATCTCGGTCGGATATAATATCCTTGGGAACACCATGGTATCTAACAATCTCATCAACATAGGCTTTCGCTAGTCGATCTAAACTCCAAGTCTCTTTGATCGGAATGAATCTAGCACACTTGGTCAAACGATCAACAACAACCCAAACGGCATCTTTACTTCCAACGGTCCTTGGCCAAGCCATGACAAAATCCATGGAAATTGATTCCCACTTCCATAGTGGAATATCCAAAGGTTGTAGCAATCCACCGGGCCTCTTGTGTTCAATCTTCACTTGTTAGCAAGTAAGACATCTACCAACATAAGACACAACATCGCCTTTCAAATTGGGCCACCAAAATTGTAGCTTCAAGTCTTTATACATCTTATCACCTCCGGGGTGAATAGAATAAGGGGAAAGGTGAGCTTCATCAAGAACTCGCTTTTTTAAGTCAAGAGCATTAGGAACAAACAAACGGCCATGGAATCGAAGGACACCTTTATCATCAAATTTGAAATCTTTAGCTTTTCCTTCTAGAAGTTTGGCTTGAATACACTTGTAGGTAAGATCATCAACTTGGCTTTCGCGGATCTCACGGAGAAAAACAGGTTCGCCAGTTATAGCACCAACATAATCAAATCCACGCTCCACGAATTCCAACTTCAACCTTCGAAACTCCAAACAAAGATCATCGGGTAGTACCCGCATAACATTCAAGGAATGAGAAGATTTCCTACTAAGAGCATCGGCAACAACATTAGCCTTCCCTTCATGGTACAACAACTCAAAATCATAATCATTCACCAATTCTAACCATCTTCTTTGTCTCATATTCAACTCCTTTTGAGTAAATATGTACTTCAAACTTTTGTGATCGGTGAATATACGACAATGAACACCAATAAGATAGTGTCTCCACACTTTCAAAGCATGAACAACGGCGGCTAATTCCAAATCATGAGTAGGATAGTTCACTTCATGAACTCTCAACTGTCTCGAAGCATAAGCAACCACTTTCCTACTTTGCATAAGTACACAACCCAATCCCATCTTGGAAGCATCACAATAGACATCAACGTCTAGACCATCTTCAGGCAAAGTCAACACCGGAGCGGTAGTCAACATTTTCTTTAACTCTTGAAAAGCGGCTTCACAAGCTTCATTCCATAGGAACTTGGTTTCCTTCTTCAACAATTGAGTCATCGGTCTAGCAAGCTTTGAGAAATCTTTGACAAATCTTCAGTAATAACCAGCTAAACCAAGAAAACTTCAAACTTCTCTAATGAAACACTTCATTTATAAACATATATTGATAGCATAAGTGTTAGAATACTAAGTTTTAAGCACAAGTTCAAGCATAGCTACCTAAGTGAAACATTATCATGCTAACTTTGAGCACAAATGGATGTTCTTAAGCATAACAATGTGTCACTAAGATGAGCAACATATACTTGAATCATGAGTTTGGCCACTACTCAAAGGTACTAATGCTAAATTAACACAATAAGATCATAAGTTCATAGTATAAAGCATGAATTCAAGCATCATACTACCACATAAGCATAAGTTCTTATCATATAGTAGACATGAGTATCCTAATTGGCATATGAGCATTCAAATCATAGTAATCATCCTAATTAATCACTAACAGTCACTCTATAGCATGTAAGAAGCATTAGAAATCCAATTTAAACAAGTTTTGCAATCAAAATCAAGAACCCCCAAATTTGGGTTAGGGTTTGTTCATGTTGGATTTCTGGAAAAATAGAGAGATTGAAGTAACTAAAGTAGAATTAACTTACTTGATGATGCTAGAGGTTGCCTTCGATGAACTATAGTGACAAATTTTGTAACACCCGGAAATGTACCCTATTTTTCTAGACGAAATATTTTACGAAATCTTTTCAGCAAATTTAAGTTTTAATTTAGAATTTAAAGTTTCGAGTCGAATTTAGAATTTCCGAGTTCGTATTTGGAATTTCCGCGAGATTCCATGAGAATTCCGTCTTAAGGCGTCTTTGACTTTTCTTGACTTTGAGTCGTCTTTGACTTTTCTTGACTTTTGAGTCGTCTTTGACTTTTCTTGACTTTTGAGTCGTCTTTGACTTTTCTTGACTTTTGAGTCGTGTTTGACTTTTCTTGACTTTTGAGTCGTCTTTGACTTTTCTTGACTTTTGAGTCGTCTTTGACTTTTGTTGACTTTTTCCTTATATATATCTCATACTACCTCCCTTAACCTAGTTCTTACACAAACACAACTCAATCTTCTTCTTCCTCACCTTAAACACCAAAAACCTTGCCTCCTTTTTGATCCGTCTTCAAATCGTCGCTACTCCTTCGTTACTCGCTCAAATTCTCGTAAGTTCGTCTTATTCTTCCCCTCTTAGCTTCCTCTATCCGTATTGGTAATAAAAGTACCGTCTTTCTCGCTTTTTAAATTATCCGTCTTTCTCAAGGTGAATGATATTCATCTTTTATTATCTAACTGTATGTAGGTGGAGACTAGGAAGGTTTAGAAATCGATTTTAAAGACGCGAAAGG
>JAIUZE010046941.1:0-12365 GCA_022085475.1 Heliosperma pusillum | reverse complement strand
AGGTCGAGGTAGACAACGTGGCGGCGGTTCAAACAGACGCCGTAGTACTTCTTCAATCGACGAGGAGGAGATGGGGGTTATTGATCAGCAGAGTCCGGTAGTGGTCGAGGAATCGACCAATGACGATGAGTCCTCGGATCAGACATCGGAGACGATCCAGTTCACGCCGGAAGGGAAGATGATACTTGATCCCGCTGGGTTTTGGTAAGACAACCACCAATGTCCTTAATTTATTATTTTATAATTATATTACATTATTATTTACCATAAATGCATACTATTCCATAATTTATTTTTCAGGTTTTCGTCTCAAAAGGTTGTACGCGGTTGTACTCAGAGTACAAAGATGAAGATGACGGGAGTTGCTCCTACTTGTTGGACCAAGGCTACCTCTGCACAAAGAGAGGAGTGGTTCAATAATTTTAGGGTATATTATTTTTGTTTATATTTTCTTATATTATTATAGTTTTTAATTAATAATTTATTTTACTAATACTTACCTTTTAAATTGTAGAAAATATTTGACTGGCCGGCCGGAATAGAGTATATTGTACGTCAAAGGTACAATGAGACGTGCACTAGACGGTTAAGGGACAACATGTATAAGGTTGTCAAGAGGAAGAAGGAGCCGGAGCATATGAGAGGTATTTAATTGTTTTTGTTATTTGTATATATATATAGTTATATTTTTACACATTTTATCATATTTTATAATACTTATTTAACTTGTAGGTGGTGCATATGAAGATATGCTTAAGTATCGTGAAACTGAGGAGTTTCAGGCTAGGTCGGCCCAAGCATCCAAAAATAAAAAAGGAGGAAAGAAAGATGGAGCGGCTGAGCCGTCGCATCACGCAGGATCTCGATCTTTCCTTAGTCTAGTTTTGGGTGTAAGTTATAATTTCCACTTTTTCCTCCATTTGAAAATTATAACTTAAATTCTTTTTATTATTAAAATTTTCTTATACAAGTCTTTAATTTTTTCTTTTAGAAGGGTAAGAAGAAAAAAGCTAACACGCCCACAGCTCCGGAGCTCTTCCTTGACACCCATTCCCGGCTCGAAGATAATAGAAGATATTGGATCAAACCAAAAGATAAGGAATTATATGTAAGTTTCAAGCATTTTTGTATTTTTACAATAAGTTCAATTTTTTTAATGTTTAACCAATATTGTAGCTATTTTTAATAACAATGTTTATATTTTGTAGGAAGCATTTTCCGCCGAGAAACTTAGGCAACCCGAGAAATCCGATAACGAGATTTGGTTCGACTTGGTAAAGGGTTTCAAGAAGGGGAACGTCTACGGGATTGTGTCGGCAAAGAACGTATTTTACGAAACTCCAAGGGGAAGAATTTCGTCCACCTCAAACCAAACCTACGAGCCGACAGTCGTGGGAAGACTCCAAGCCGCACTTGACGAGGAAAAAAGAAAAAACGCGGAAAGGGATGAAGAATTAAGGATAATGAAAGAGAAATTCAAGGCTTGGGAAAGCAGGTTTGAGAATTGCAACCAAGGTCCCCCTCCCTATCGGCGGGATTATGATGAATGCAATGGAAGTGGTGGATTCCAGGCCGAATCCAATATAAACCTTGGCTTCTGATATAGTTTAGAAACTTGTTACTTGAAACAATTTATGGTTGAAACAATTCCGTTTAAGAAAATTTGTAAACTTGAAACAATTTTTTTTATCTATATGATGATGTTGGTTTCACATCGTGTTGTTGTAAATGTGTGAAATCTTTGTGTTTTCTTGTATACTTGCAGGTATGGTATGATGGTATGGTATGGTAGGATGAAAACAGAAATTTTCATGCAATATCACAGGTATTTTGGCGACTGAAATGTTCATTTGGCGACTATTTTCAGTCGCCAAAACCCTTGTATTTTTGCAAAGTGAAAATCCATTTGCGACTGCTTGGCGACTGAAATCAGTCGCCAAATTGGCGACTGAATACTATGGTAGTCGCCAAAATGGCGACTGATGGCGACTGATTTCAGTCGCCAAATTGGCGACTACATAATCTTTCAGTCGCCAATTTGAGCGACTGATTTCAGTCGCCATTTCCCCAAATTGGCGACGTTTTTTTCAGTCGCCAAATTCGGCGACTGAAAGTAGTCGGCCGAATTTTTTTTGGCGACTAATGACTGCGACTGGGTCTTGGCGACTGATTTCAGTCGCCAAATTGATTTTAGCGACTGAAATTAGTCGCCAATATCAGTCGCCTGAATGTTGTTTTCTTGTAGTGTTATTAAAAAAAATTAAGTATTGTAAAAAAAATTATGAAGATAATATAATTAGATTCGCGGTGAAAAAAACCACTGCAAATTATAGAAACTCATATTATTTGCACATACTTGGAGTAATTAAAGATTTAAAGTATATTATTTGTCCTACGTTGAAAATTAATGTAGATGTGGTGAATATATTACCTATAAATAGTGGAATTGTTTCACATCAGAAAATTATCATAAGGTGGGTGATCTTATGATTACAAATAGGAATCATATTTAGAACTAAAGTTTCAACCCAAAATCTTTTTAGCCTTTTACATATTGTCTTACAAAGCTCTTAAAATTTGTATTATAACCTTCACTATAGTAAAATTTATATTATTAAAAATTGATTTAGAAAAGTATCATAAATATAATTTGGATGGTAACTATTTAATGTGTTATTTGTCCCACATTGAAAAAAATGATGTAGGTATGGTGACTCGTGAATATATACTACATATAAATATTAAAATTGTCCCACATTAAAAAATTATCATAAGGTGGAGTCATCATAAATATGATCATCGTACGGGCATTTAAACTATTTTTTTATATTGTTATGTTAATAAATGACTTTGAAAATTTAATAAATGACATTTAAAATATTTTTTTATTATTCTAATATTAATATAACAGTTTAGTAACAGTTAAGAAATAAATATTATATGAAAAAAGATGGTGTACTATTTAGTTTGTTATTAGTCTCACATTGAAGAATAATGTATGTGTGGTGAATCTATTACCTATAAATTGTAAATTGTCTCACATTGAAAAATTATTATAACATAGGGTGATCCTATGATTATAAATATGAGTCATCCTTGAACTTAGGGATAATTGTATAAACCTACAATTTTTTAAGTCTCTTAATTATTGTTTTGGAGAGCTCTTAATAAAGTGGAATTATAATAGTCACAATAGTTAAATTGTCATCATTAAAAATTAATTTAGAAAATTATCATAAATAATAATTTTGATGATAAACTACTTAATGTGTTATTAGTCCCACATTGAAAAATAATGTATTTGTGGAAAATATATATACTAAGTGTACATTGTAAAATTATCCCATTATCGAAAATATCATGAGGAGGAGTGATCATAAATATGATTATAAATAGGAGTCATTTTAGTCTCTTAAGTATTGGTTTAATGAACCTTTAAAATTTTGTATTACTAACTCCACGTACAATAGCAAAATTTACATCATCAAACTTAATTTAGAAAATTTAGGAAAGTACTATATAAGTAATAATTTTGATGGCGTACTACTTAATAAGTTATTTGTCCCACATTGAAATATAATACAAGTGTGGTAAAAATATATTACGTATAAATAGTATAATTGTCTCACATCATACAATTATTATAAGCCGAGATGATCATATAATTATAAATAAAAGGCATCCTTAGAACTTATAAGATATCAACCCAAAATCTTTTAAGTCTTTTAAATATTGTCTTAGAAAACTCTTAAAAATTTGTATCCACATTAGTGAAACCTGCATCATAAAAAATTAATTTAGGAAAATATCATTAAAAACTAAAGTGAAAAATCTTTTATTTATCTCAATATACATTTCCTATATTATACTCCCTCCTAGTCACTCATTTCTTCCCATTTCCTTTTTGCAAAAAAAATTAAGGAAATGAATTTGGATCACACAAAATACACTACCCCGCATACAAATGAATTTGGACCACACAAAACACACAACCCCACATCCAAAAAGGGAAAGAGGGAAGAAAATCCGACTTACCCGATAAGGAAAGAGAGAAGAAATGAGCGACTGGGAGGAAGTATTCAAGTGGTGTTTATATAAAAAAAATTTACATTCATTTCACAAAAAAATTGTGAAAATGAGTCATCCTTCAACTTAGATATTCATCCAAAATCTTTTGAATCTCTCAAGTATTATCTTACAAAGATCTTAAAAGTTTGTATTACTATCTCCATCTTAATGAAGTTTACATCATCAAAATTAATTTAGGAAAGTATCATAAATAATATTTTAAGAAAGTATCATAAATGATAATTTTAATGATAACTACCAAATATGTTATTTGTCCTACATTAAAAAGTAATGTAAGTGTGGGATGATCATAAGTTGGGATGATCTATGTATAAATAGAAGAATTGTCTCACATCGGAGAAATTTTATAAGTTGGGATGATCACACGATTTTAAATAAGAGTCGTCCTTGAAACTTAGAGATGAACCAAAAGTCGTTAAAGTCTCTCAAATACTCCCTTCGTCTCGGTCATTTGTTGCCTTTTTTTAGGAGTATTTTAATCAAAGACAAACAAATGATTAAGACGGAGAGAGTATTGTTTTAGAGAACTCTTAAAATTTTGTATTAATTATGAAAATAATATAATTAGATTCGTGGTAAAAAAAAATGTTATCATTACATTATAGAATTTCATATTATTTGCCTATACTTTGTGTAATTCTTAGGGGTCGTTTGGTTCAAACATTCGGAATGGATTCTAATTCCAAAGAGGTATAATGGAGTTAGAATCTCATACATGTTTATAGTTATTTGGTTCAATCTTGGAATGAGAAATAATAATGTGTTGGGTGGAATGGATTTAGAAACTTTGGCGGAGAAGTGAGTATGAGATTATAAGGGGTTGGAATGGAGTTATAATCCACTAGGTATCTAACTCCATTAAAAAATGTTCCAACCAAAACATTGGAATGGATTGAATCCATTCAAATCCATTCCAAAAGCTCCAACCAAACACCCCCTTAGTATGTTATATATCTCACATTGAAAAATAATGTATGTGTGGTGAATTTACTAATAATTATAAATAGGAGAATTGTTTCATATCGAACAATTAGCATATAAGGTGAGGTGATCAACCCAAAATCTTTTGAGTTTCTTAAACATCGTCTTAGAGAGCTTAATTCTTAGGTACTTTGGATTATTTTTCGAGTCATAATATAGATCAAATATAACTTGAGTCACGGCAAGGTTGGTCACATATGTTTAAAATAGAAGTTGAATCAATATATCAATATTATTTTTTAAAAAATTACAGGGTATTTTTATTATAGTCTTAAAATTTCAAAAGTTTATTTTTATAAGTTAACTATTATAAAAAAATTACGAAAATGGCATTAACGTAGACCCGTGCATCGCACGGGCATGAAATCTAGTAGATTGTTATATTTTAAGTATATTTAGGACATTTGCCATGTTTGACATGTCAATATTTTGTTTGGGCTATTTGGTAAATAGTACGAGTATATTGAAATACTCATTATGTCCCGATCAATTCTTGTCTTTTCATTTTTGCTCAAAGAACAAGGAAATAGTAGTGGATCATTTGTGGTTATACTTAGTGGGTAATTATTCATAGAAAACCTTCCTAATATAGAAGGGACAACAAGTGACTGAGACACCCAAAAGGGGGAATAGGACAACAATTGACCGGTACCAAGGGAGTAGTAGATTTAGCTAGAATCTACTGTTTTACAATATGATGCTCCCCTCAGTATATTCACTTGAGTGGATTGTTAATTATGTATCTATCATTTAGTTACACATATGGGGTGTTTTGTAAACAGTAGATTGTTGAATTTTAAGCCTATTGAAAACATTTAACATGTTTCACTTGTCAATATGTTGTTTGGGGTGTTTGGTAAATAGCATATTGAAATAGTAGATTTAGCTTCAATCTACTGTTTTACAATACGCTTCTCCCTTAAGCATATTCAACTTTGTAGATTGTTAATTATGTATATGTCAACTATTTACACATAGATACAACAATATGTTAACCTAAATCCGCTAACTACAAAAGACTTCTACTAAATATGCTACTTCAAATATACTGGTCAAACATGTCAACTCAATTTGTCAATTACTATCTGTTTCTGCTAATAATAATCTGTTGAGTACCAAGCAGAGTCACATATACAACAATTTGTTAACCTAAATCCTCTAATTATCAGACACTTCTACTAAAAAACTGTTTCTTGAAATATATTGGTCAAACATGTCAACCCAATTTGCCAATTACAATCTACTTCTGCTAGTAATAATATGTTTAGTACCAAACAAGACCATAATAAAAACTGTATCGTATATTTGTTGAGCCCTATGTGACAAAGATTTGATTTGATTTGGTAGTACCTGAATATGGAGATAGTGGGTGAAGGAGCTTTAAAATTTGGATTACCGTTTCATACACAAGTATTAAAATAAAGGGGCATTGTTTTAAGGTATGCAAGGGATTCAATGTTCCAGTTTCGTGTATTGCAAAGTCTCAACATATACACTTACGGAGTATTAGATTTAACGCCCCTACATTATACGAGTTAATGAACTTAATTAATAAAAAATAAAGTTATAAACATACTCCCGTTGGTCCAAACAATTCTTATGTATGATTGAAATTTCCATCACGAAAAAATGACAATATATAATTCTTTATCAGACCAGAGGGAGTACATTGTTGAATAAGGGCATATTCTTTTGGACTAATAAACTTGTTTGAACTAAACTAAATTCGACTTATTGGATTTGAACTGAATTGAATTTAACGAATCTGAACTGAACTGAACTGACCTTAATAGATCATAATTGAACTGAACTGAACTGACCTTAATAGATCATAATTGAACTGAACTGAACTTAATGGATTTGAACTGAACTAACTTATAAAAATTGGAAATAAAAGTAATAATTACGATAGTATCAACCATAACATATATATAACCCTTTACTATATTACTCTTGTAAACTTTATAATCACCCAAATATCCTAGATTCACTTTCATGGACCTCGGTTTTTTTTTCATGCACCTTTTTTACCATCTTTTTTGTCAATCACCAAACACCATTTGATAGGGGTAATGTCGTGTTCCCTAAATCAAAGTAAATCTAACTCAATACTAACTAATAGTCAGTGATAAGTAAGGTATCAAATCCACAAGGAGGCAGTTATAATCTAGTTTGCTGATAACTAAGTTTATCTTAAGGTAACAATTTCTTGAAGGTTTGTTTTGGTTTCTAAACTAATTGCAATAACAATAATAATAATAATAATAATAACAATAATAAAGGATGAATTCAATAAGATTAAAAGTTTAGGGTATCGGGTTCACTATAAATTATTATTAGGGGTCGAGGGATAATCAATTAACATGCAATAAAGTTATATAAGGTCACAAGATCGATCGATTTAATTATGCCCTTTAGATCTACAATTTAATATGCGACCACTATTATTAAACGAGTTCTATTCAATTATCGTAGCCTATATTAGTCTTAACCATGTCGGTGAAAATCCTACTTTGCATGACTAGTTAGTTAATCTTGGCCAGTAAATAATCAACAAGGTTTAAGACGGTAATCAAACGATAAACATGCGATTACAAATCAATCAATTAATCTACCCCTTCTAGCTATCCTAGATCCCCTTTTAACCATAGATAGGAATTTAGCTACTCATATTGATTAAACTAACAACAATTAAACTCATACAAGACATAATTAAAAGCATAAGAAATATGAATAACAAAGCAATTGGAATAACTGAAGATTAAAACTTAAATAACAATGTAAAGTACTCCGTAGTAATTAACGATCACAAGAGGAATTAAGCACAAAATCTTCCGAAAGTTGAAGCAATATGATAACTAATAAATAATAGGTTTTATAAGTAATAAAAGCATAAGAAATAATAAGGTACGAGTTTTCTATTTATATTACAAAATAACCGATCTAAAGAAGTTTTAAGAAGACAGTAAAACTAGGAAACACTCGATCGAGTACTGACATACTCGATCGAGTGTTTTGCCTTGCGACTCGATCGAGTGTGAGAATACTCGATCGAGCGTCCCTGAGATGCTCCAGCATTTCTCTTGCGACTCGATCGAGTTTTGCACATACTCGATCGAGTGACCTTGAGAAACTCTCATCCTATCTTCGTTGTCTAATCCCATCCTAATTAGTCTAACCTCATCTCTCTCTAATTTTTTCCATAACCTCTAAATTGCTCACAAAATATTTAACCTCATACTTGATCGATTGATTGTTGATTCTTCGAGTTGGATCATTTTCTTTATTTTCCTCCATTTTCATCGTTAAACATCTTATTCTTCTCAATCCTTTGATTTTCTCGGTTTTCCGTGGGAAATAACTGTTTACATCCCCTTAAAATTTAGGATTATAACAAAATTATATAATATGAATTGCAAGTCATTAATACGAAAACGATATAAAATATAGAGAAAGCGAATTTAACCTTTGGTCCTAGCAAAATTCGGCCTAAGAACAGATATCAACACAGATATCCTCCTAATCGTAACACCCAAGACTGATTGAGATATGCCCTTGTAATTGCTAGAAACAGAATTAAAAGTTACAGTTAACTTTTTATTATTTTGTGTTTTGTGTGAGATGGAGGCACAAGTTGAGAGAATAGAAATTAGGTTAGAATTTTTTTTCCCCTCTTTTGTTTTCACGGCACAACTAAGGAAAAATAAGGGATTATTTTTCTCTTATTTAGTTACCTCTTTTGACCGAAATACTTAGAGTGTATCTGGACTCTTTTTCGGTTATATTAGCTTCCATTTAATATAATGTTATACATATTATATTTGTCTAATATGTTGTCATACATTAATAAGGTTCATTACAACATTTTGCAGTAGATATATTAATATAACAATTATTATGACAATCGTATAATATATACTTTAATTATAAATATCGGTATATTTATAATCCTGCTAATTAAATATAACGGTTTATGTTTAATTACGAATTAACATTTTAATTCGTTAAGCTCACATTATATACTACAACTAAATATAACATTTTATATTTAATTACGAATTACAGTTAATTCATCTTAGCTAACATTATTTAATCATTATTAAATAATTATATCATCATCACATTGACTAACCTTTTAGTCAAAAACACGGATTAACCTTTTAGTCATTTAATAAGGCATCAATATGATTATTTTCTCAAATAATCACATTTCTCAATCACATCCTTTAGGTGTGACTTTTAGGGACCAGTTGATCACCGCCATCTGTATGACGATAACGTCAAACTTATCTAGCAAGTCAACCGTTATCGATAAACGTTAATCAACTGATTACAATACAAAGTATACCCTGTGAACCTACAGAGATTTATTTATGTTATTGCACTAACTGTAGAGGACACTGGCTCCAACAATCTCCCACTTGTCCGTAAAAAGTGTATGTGCGATAACCGATTCTCATATCCATAATAAATTTCTCCCACTCAATGTAAACCAATTTGCAAAGTCCGTATTCACAAAGGTCGTAGTTTACAAGTGATCAGTATCAAGAGTGGTTTCCCCGACTAGAGAGTAACTTAACTGATAAACGAATCTTCATTCGAGCATGGCCATCCATTTCAGTTACAGCTCCTCGAGTGGCCCTGAGAAATATCATATCCTGATAAAGGTGGGATATTTTCTTCAACTCGAAACTTGCAGATACAAGCGCAGTATGAAATGACCCAGTGAAAATCTACTTAGCCTCCTGTTACGGTCGACCATGAGAAAGAAACCAAAGTCACCCAAAAACTGCCTTTATCTCAAGATACAGTCGATAGTCAAAAGAATCGACTCTAGGAACACTATGGATGTCCTATCCACGACCTGGCACCTAATGTTCTGAAACATTTAGGACTCCATAACGTCGTCACAAAATGTCCTGCGCAGTATCATTATAACTCGCATCTATGATCGATCAGTCAACAGTTTGACTTATGGCTCGTTGAACCCACCATCAATCGACGTCACAAAATAATTGCCAGAGTTATCAGCTCATGTAGGCAATTACGGACCCAAAACAAATATAATGTAATTCAGTTCACTTTGTGGTGTTCAATGTTGTCAGTACAACCCACATGAAAAACAAAATATAAAACAAAAACGATGATTTCATTAACAGTTTTATGAAAAAGATATAGGTGTCTAATCCATACAAAACAACTAATACAACTCAGGAACACGCTTAATTCCCATGGAAATAACGTGCCCTTCATGCTTATCATATCTTAACGGTTTAGTGAGAGGATCTGCAACGTTATCATCCGTAGCAATCTTGTCTATCACTATCTCCCTTTGCTCCACGTAATCTCGGATCATGTGAGCCTTCCGTTGTACATGCCTAGACTTGTTGCTGGACTTAGGCTCCTTAGCCTGGAAGATGGCACCACTATTATCACAATAGATGGTGATCGGGTTATCCGAACTAGGAACTACGGTTAGTCCCTGTAAGAACTGACGCATCCATATAACTTCCTTCGCAGCCTCTGAAGCAGCATAGTACTCGGACTCAGTCGTAGAATCTGCTATAACATTTTGTTTGGAGCTTTTCCAGCTGACCGCAACGCCATTAAGAGTAAACACGAATCCAGACTGAGATTTCGAGTCATCGCGATCCGTTTGGAAGCTAGCATCTGCGTAACCGGTTGCGCATAGCTCAGTGTCACCTCAATAAAGTCAATTACCCATCCTTAGTCCTCCCGTAGGTACTTAAGGATATTCTCTGACAGCTAGCAGTGTGGTTTCCACCTGGAGTGCCTGGGGTAAAGAACTTGTCAATTACTCAATGCATATGCCACGTCTGGACGTGTGCAGATCATGGCATACATGATCGATCCTATAGCTGATGCATAAGGAATCCGACTCATGCGCTCGACCTCTTCCGATGTCTTTGGTGCCTGAGCTTTACTCAAATGCATCCCAGAGACCATTGGAAGGTTCCACTTCTTGGAGTTGGTCATGCTGAACCTCTCAAGAATCTTATCTATATAAGACTCCTGACTGAGGGATAACATCCGTCGTGATCGTATCTCTGTAGATTACGTGATGTCAAAAAACACACTCGTTTTTTTGGTTCAAACAGTTCGGGAAACTGTTCGTTTGTTTTTAATAAAGTTGCAGCGGAAATTAACGTGTTTTTGTGGTTTTTGTATGTATATGAACAAAAATATAAAGGATATGACGTGCTCTAACTCTCCTCCCTCGCAAGGAACTCGATTTAGCCACGAATAATACTCAACCTCGCAAGGAAGAATATGGATTAACTCACTCTCGCAAGAACGAATTAATTTGATCTTTATAACTCGCAAGCTATGAAGAACACACAAGTAATCTTGTATTAAGCTCTCAAATTGTATTAATAATTATGAATACATAGCTTGGTATTTATACTACTACTACTTACCTTAAACTAATTAGATAGAAATTAGGAAAGTGTGAATACTACCTTATTATTAAATAAGATTATCACACTATTTTATTCGAATTAGTAAACTTAACAAAATAAAAATATCACAAAACCCCAGCATTGGAAACCGTGTTGGTTGACCAAGCCGTGTTGACCATGAGCCTTGGAATCCGTGTCCTAGTCCGTCGTTTATATCACCCGCGTAAGAGTTGGACAGCTCAACTTAAAATGACCATATCTCCTTCGTTACTTAACCAAATAACGCGTGTGACCACTTGTTGGAAATCTAACATCATGTACTTTCATCTCCAAGTGAAATCACGTCAAAAATAGCAATATATCCCGAGATATTTAGTCTTAAAGTAAAGAGAACGAATCTGAAATTTCAAGAGTGACTTAAACTTGAATTTTGAGCATATACCCATGTCCCTCCTATATCATTCTCCCTTTCTTCAAAAAGAATCGTCCCGATTCTTGGACCTACGACCTCCCGGATCAAAAACAATCCTTAAGAATTGAATAGAAAACTTGAACAAGAACTTGAAATTATTAACGAACACCATCAATCTCTCCTTCAATTCGTCATCTTCAATGTAATTCTCAAATTTTCGACCATCGACACACTTAAGCTTCACTCTTTTCTTGTTTCTTCTGTTCTCAAGCTTTCCTTCGTTGTGCCTTCCTTTCTTGTGCTTTCCAAATTCAAAACAAAGCTTTCTTGGTATAACAAGATCATCATGAACATCAATAGGTATTGACTTCATCAAGAAATAAAAAATCCCACCATATAGCTTCGTATCAATGGATATATCAAGTGGTGATTGATAAGGTGCACTAACTTGAGAATTCAAA
>JAIUZE010046940.1:0-10003 GCA_022085475.1 Heliosperma pusillum | reverse complement strand
TACGTCTTGCATCAGGGCGCCGTGGCAATCTGGAGTCAAGTATGAAATTTTTCCTTTTATGAAAGTCCGAAACACAAGCAAACCAATGTTCTTTGTTCACGCAGAAAGGAAAGAACGCCTGAAATATTTACAAAACATGCGGAAATGAAATTGATACAATAAAAACCGTCATGATACACAATCAGTGATAATTATTTATTTACCAGTTGGGCTTTGGCTAAATTTTGGGGCAAATAGTCAAGCTTAATGTATTGGCTTCGAAAACCGTCTTTAGGAACAACATCCTGAAAGGTGCGAGCGAGCCTTTGTCAAAAATCTTGGTAATTCCAAGAACAATCATTAGTAGTTACTAAGGAATATGAATACATACCTTCATTATTGTCGGAAAGTACACAACACCTGGTTTTTCGAGTGTTGTACGAAGACCACTAAGATCAATAACCATATCCATCACCCAACTCCCTCGTAGCAAAGTCTGCATTGCTTCTTGGATAACTTCCAACCATTGCGTTGCAACAACAACATCACTAATAACGCAAATATTGTAATTAGATCCACTCAAAACGTATAAATGCAAAAAAAAATAATTATATTTTAAAAATGCTTTATGGTCAATTATAACTTACTTCTTATTCGCCACATTTGTCTTAATAAAATTCATCAACTGTGCATCTGTATAGCATAACTCTTTTTGTGCATCCGTATAGCATAACTCTTGTTGCACCTGATTACTGCTGAAAATCAAAGGTTCTTAAAATTTGATTGCAAGATATAATTTGTATAAGACAAAAATGTAGAATTTTTATTTACCGAATCTCACAGCCACTGCCACTGTTGTAAGCCTTTGCATCAGACATCACTTGAACTTTCAAAGAGTTGTTAGCCCAAGTCAAAATTTGATTGCAAACCCTCACAATATAACGTTTCACAGCATATCTCTGAAAAATAACTAAAAAAAGTGAAGTTAGCATCAGAGCCTACATATTTCATGCATATACAGGGCTAATTCATGAAACTACAGAGCTAGTTCATGCATATACAGGGCTAATTCATGAAACTACAAAGCTAGTTCATGCATATACATCTATGAAACTGCACAAATAAGACAAGTAGCAGAAAATGAAACAAACTGATGACCTTCCTAATAAACATTCATCTGAATTGATCTAAATATTACGCATAAGCTAGATAAATAGAAACACTAACTTAAAATTAGACTTCAGTAATAGAGACTTACGTCCTTTAGCAGCTTTGAACTTAGCCTAACTTAGTCCCGTTGTACGTCTCCATATGACGCATAAGGTAGATTCCAGTATCACACACAACATCAAAGGTTGAATTCGGAACATACAGTTTGGCTATTAAAAACCATGCAGCGTTCAGCTTTGGAATCTTGTTTCTAAGCTTTGAAATCAACAATTTCGTCTGATAAGCGAAAGACAATGCCAAGTAAATAATATATTTTAAAAGTAGACCTAAATCAGCCATTTAACAAGCTTATTGCGAAAGCGTATGAAGACATACCACATCTTTAACATGGACTGAATAATCAGTTTGCTTCGCATCCATTGGGTGTATAACTTCGTACAAGTCATTCTCAACATGGAAACAAAAAAGAAGTGGCCTGGGTGCCACAGCAGGAGTAAAAACCTGCAATATAATAAAAATAAAAAGGCTATTAGCTAAGAACTATTTATATTATTAATTAGCAACATTTTAAAAAAATTTAAATCTTCAAGGAATTACCAACTTCACTTCTTCAAAGTTGACGTCCAATGAGTTAATCTGTAGATTAAATTAGGTGATGTATTAGAGAATACAAAAGCTACAATTTGATAACTGACGTTGTAACAAAATTAAATAAAAAACCTACATCAGTTTCTTCGGTGAAAAATAGACGGCAACGGGATGTACGAGATCTTAATCTGTTTTGGTCATTCAGATAATCACACCACAAACTGATGACATTGCTGTGAACTTTACTACCAAGTAACAAGGTCTTTAAATCACGTCGTGTAAGACTCTTGCCCGTATGGCTGAACAGAACCTCGCTAAACATGTATAAAAAAGGAAACATTAGTGTTATAAATAGAAAATATAATACATTTATCGAATACAATGAAAAATGAAGAGATGTAGTAGACTAATACATACCCTTCGTCTAAGTCACATGCAAATGCATAGTCTCCAATCTCTTTCTCAGACTGACTCAAGTCACGCAACACATCCACGTTTCGTATGAAGAAAGGTGAACGGTAAACATCAGCTACCTCAACATTCCTCTTTGACAGCACCCTCTTAGGTTGCCGGGTCTCCATGGCATGTTTTGAGGGGGCAATTGGGGACACTTGTACAAGGGGAGAAGAAGGCATAATTGGCGATTGATCCAATGATAGTTGAGACGAGATAACTATTGGTGATGGTTGGGACGGGATAATTATTGGCGATGGTTGGGACGGGATAACTATTGGCGATACAGGGCACTGAACTACTACAGGGGATGAAATGAAAGGTGTAGCTGACGTGCTTGCATGGGGAACGCCCGCATGAGGAGCCTTAAAATAATGAAACTTCAGTGAGTCACGGAACTCTTGAGATGTGTATGGCGCGTCATCACCAGTAAAAAGACTAAAAGAGGGTCCTTCCATAAGATCTTTGTCCATCTTTTCTTTGCCAAGATTATCACCATGCTCTTTAAACACCTTACCAACATGGTTGTAGGCATTATTAAGAACACTTTCTAGTTCAGCTAAGACAGAGGGATTATCAAGAAAATCATCATCCCCATAGACCTAATCCTTCTTCTTCTCCTCCTCCGTTTCAGGTTCAACTTTATCTTCGTCTTGCTGAACTTTATCCTCCTTCATCCTTTGATCTAACTCCACTTTATCACCACTTGCAGAACCACCCACGCCAGCAGCACCCTCCCTATCCCCCTCCCTCTCATATTCTCTACTCTGCTGAGACATGGAGAACCCTTCAAACAACGAATCAGCCAAAGATTGCATTTGGGAAACGACGACTAAACTGGGAACCTTGGATTTAGCTTGCCGAATTGCCTTGGATAATGCATCATAACTGTCTGTAAAATGAAAAGCAGACCCCGCTAAAATATTAACGCATTTTTTTTTCTCTTCAAGGGGATAACATTCTTCATTACCGTCAACCTTATCTTTTGTTGCATTATCAGGCCGGTGTTTCTCCTCCGTTTCATGGACAGTTTCAGAATGATAAACAAATCTGTCTACTATGTGCCCCTTTTCGAAACCCTTCCCCTCGTGTTTCTCCAACTTCACCCTCTCACTGATATTTTTGTCAGACCAATTAGCCAACAAAGGAAAAGATCGAGATACCGTTCAGGACTTAAAAACTACTCTATCCAAGTATATAAAGGTAAAAATCAGAATAGGTCCCTTAAAGTACGTATTAGGATCACTAACTGATGCGTGTATTTTATATAGACTTTTTTGTCCATTTATGCACGCATTTCTATGTCGTTTAGGTGATATTTTATCACCATATGCCACTATTTGGCTACTTTGTACTTTCATTACCAATTTGTACGTACAAGTTGTGTAGTAGCAGAAACCGAGCCAAAGCAGTCCACTTTGCATGCATTTAGGAGAATGGAAGGATCGGGACAGGAGCTCTTGCCTTGGGAAGCGTGAAACCATTCATCATCAAGCCAAAGTCATGACTCTTACTATGTATTATGCCAGAAGACCTCGATCGAGTGTGCATTTGGTCGATCGAGGTGAGTTGGAGCCAGAAGAACTCGATCGAGCTACATCTTTTGCTCGATCGAGTAGAAGCCGTTTACCAGTTGGTCGATCGAGCAGATCAAGTGCTCGATCGACTGATTTCCATGAATAGAAGACCTCGATCGAGTGTGCATTTGGTCGATCGAGTGGTTATTTCACTCGATCGAGTAGATCCTATCACGGCTTTAAGTCCATAAGCTTAATTAGGTTTAGAGTCGTGTTATACACTATATATGACTCTTATCTACGTCATTAGGAGGCAGCACTTATTATTCATTTTTAATCATTCAGTATTTAGCAGACATTAATCTTTCATTAATTCGGAACTTTTAATCTTTAGTATACATTCGGGTTATTCGACGTGGATTGTTCTTTACGCCGGACTTGCTTAGATTGTAAAATACTTTCTCTCTTTTATTCTTACTTTCGTTTTAATCCTTATTACTGTTTACTCGTCTTAATTAGTGTGTGTTATTGTTTATGCTTATTAATTACGATTTTATCATGTCTATCATCGTATGTTCAATCGTCTTTGTTAGCATCGTAAATAACATGAGTAGCTAATTCTCTTGTATGTTGGGATGAGGGAAACTGTAGTAGAGGCATGTTAGGATAGATTATTTTAGTTAGTCTTGAATATGAGAATCAGTCTAAGCAATTTAATTGAGGTTTAGTCGAATGAGTATACGCAGGAGACTAGGCTAGGTAGTTAACCCAGACCTGGATCGAGAGATTGGAAGGGAAGACTTGCTTAGAATTGATAGGTGACTCCTAAGAGGACGAGAGTTAATTAGGAAAATCCCTAGGGTGGTTTGAGATCGAGAGGAGAAAACCGTTGCCCTTCTCATTGATAGATTCACTGACTTAGTTGACCCATAGATGCCGATACTGCAGTAGACCGAATCCTAGCATATTTCTCTCTTATCTGATTTATTCGTATTAATTTCTTCCTTTATTTTCTCTTCCTTTAATCTTATTTAGTTTAGTTAAAACCTTTTCAAAACCCCCAGATTGTTACTGATAGATTTAAATTACAGTTAATTAGTTCCTCCCTGTGGAGATCGACCCTACTTCCGCTATCTTCTTAGTTAGTAGACTTAGGTTTTATTTTTGGTGTATAACGACCACATCAAATTTTGGCGCCGTTGCCGGAGAGGCAATTAAATTCTCTGTTATTTATTTCTGTCCCGTCTTAAGGAATTTCTAATTCCTTAAGAGTGATCTTATCTTTCTCTTTATAGTTGTGTATGAGCAGGTCCCAAAGGCTCGAATTAGTGGAAGCTGATCCGGAGCCTGAAAGAACCTTCCTACGGAGGAAGAGAGGGTTAGATAAGACTATTCAGGAGGAAGACTTGAGTATTTCTGAATCCGTCTTTGACAGTTTCATTTTCGAGGAAGATCTAACTGTTGAGACTACCATTCCAGCAAGGATGCCTAATATTCCTAGCCATTCTGAGCCTACAGCTGCATGAATACCTCAAGGATTCAAATTTACAACGGACGAAGATGGAACTACTTTCGATCTTCGTCCGTCTTATATCAAGCTTGTCCAGCAGGATAAGTATAGGGGTGTGGCTGGGGAAGATCCGAGGAAGCATATGGAGACCTTTGCTGACTACTGTTCTTCTATTCCGGTTTCCAAAGGGGTGACAGCTGACAAGATCAAGGAGTTCTTGTTTCCTTTTTCCCTTACTGATAATGCTAAAGACTGGTTGAAGAATTTGAATCGAGAAGAATTGGGTATTACCGACTGGACCACACTCGCTCTGGCCTTCTACAAAAAGTATTTTCCACCACAAAGGACGAATGCTTTGAGGGGTCAGATTACTAATTTCAAGCAAACGGTACATGAAAATCTCTATGAGTCCTGGGATCGATTCAAGACACTAGTGAGGTCTGTTCCTCACCACGGGTTCGAACAGTGGTTTTTGTGTAACCAGTTCTACACCGGGTTATATGACGATCATCGAGCCATTCTAGATGCCGCGTCAAACGGGAGGTTCCAGAAGGAAATAGATGATGATAAGTGTTAGAAACTGATTGAGGAGATGGCAACCCATTGTGCTGAATATGGTAATCCGAGGAGTGGTACACGGACGATAGCTAGTATTGATTTTGAAGGTCTGGATGCAAAATTCGATAAACTAAATGCCAGACTTGACAGATGGGAGAAGAAAGCTGAAGATAACCAGCAGACGGTTCATTTGCTGCAGCAGGATGATATGATTACTTGCAAGAGGTGTGGCGAAACTGGTCACACGGCTGTAGACTGTTTTGCTGAAAAGGAACATGTCTTTTCCTTTCAACAATACCTTCAAGGTGGTGGGTATTACAATCAAGGGAATATCCATCCCAATTTGAGATGGACGAGCCAGAATGTCTTAAATCCTACACCTCCACCACCACAGCCGACGTATCAACCACCGCACAAGCAAGGATTTCAGAAAATCCAGTCTTCACAGCAAGCTAGTTCCTCATCTGGAGTGATTTCAGAAGTCGGGGAGTTAAAGTCTATGATCCAAGCTTTAGCTATCCAAATGAGCAAAACTGATCAAGCAACGAATGCTACTATTAAGCTTTTGGAGTCGCAGATTGCTCAATTGGAAGGAGTTAGATCGACTAGGCAGCCTGGGAAGTTACCGTCTCAAACTGATAAGAACAAGGAGACGCTGAACATGATTACTCTGAGAAGCGGTCTTGCTTATGACAGCCCTGGTACAGTTGCTGATATTTCTGGTGCGCATCCTGATGTTGCGAAGACTGTTGCTGATAATGTAATCGATCGAGAGGTTATTGCTAGTCGATCGAATGAAATGAAGGAGAATTTACTCGATCGAGAGATAGTGGTTAGTCGATCGAGTGAATCTGAAAGCTTGTTACTCGATCGAGAGGTTGTTGATGCTCGATCGAGTGATTCTGATAGACAAGTGGTCGATCGAGAGAACCAAGTTGCTCGATCGAATAAATTGACTGAGGAAGCTGCTCGATCGAGCAGTTTAAGCTCTGATAATCTTCGATCGAGTGATATTGATACTCGATCGATGGGTTTTCATGAGCGAGAAGCTCGTTCGAAAGGGTTAAGCAAGCGGATGATCAACAATGCAATTGTCAAGGATATGCAACGTGGTAATCCTGACATTCCAGTTCCGTTTCCTGGTCGATTGAAGAAGCCTAAGGTCGAGAAGGAATTTGCTCGGTTCGCTGACATTGTACGCGATCTCAAGGTGAACGTTCCTTTTGCAGACCTCTTATTAAAGGTACCCTCTTACCTAAAATTTATGCGTGAAATTCTTTTGCGTAAGAGGTCGGTTGATACTATAGAGACTGTAGCGTTGACTGAGGAATGCTCTGCGTTCCTCCAGAACAAATACCCCCCTAAGCTGTCTAACCCAGGTCTATACCGTGTCACATAGGCACCTATCTCATAGACAACGCGTTATGTGACCTGGGAGCTAGTGTTAGCGTCTTACCTTTGTCTTTAGCCAAACGGTTAGGCTTTACCAAGCTTCAGTGTACAAACATGACGGTACAGATGGCAGATAGGACCTTGTCTCGACCCTTAGGAATCATAGAGGATGTTCCTGTGCAAATAGGAAGATTCTTCATCCCGGTCGATTTCATAGTTTTAGATATACCTGAGGATTCTCACACTCCCATCATTTTGGGAAGACCGTTCTTGCATACTGCGCAAGCGGCTATCGATGTTGGGTTACGAACTTTGACTTTTCAAATAGGTGGGGAAAACTTAGTATTCACGCAGTCTCATGCTAGTAAGTGTCCTATGCTAGTGTCACCATGTCACGCACTTCCCTTATCTGATATCACACCTGATTTATTCACGCATGACAAAGCTTCGGTTCCTATCGAACCTATAGCTCCTATCTGTGATATCCCCATTGCTACCGTAACACCTCCGCCCCAGCTTGGGAGCGAATTGGAGGAACATGCTGTTGTGTGTTGCATTACAGGTAGTAAATCAGTAGCATTGGAGCTGGAAAAGGGAAAGCCAGGTTCGCGTGACGACGTCAAGAAGAAGAAGTCCAAGAAGGACAACGGAGCTTGCATGTACGCAAGTGATTCCGAAGTGGAGCTAGACTCCAAGAAACCATTGTACGTGTGGAGGAAAAAGACGGAAATTACCGCAGCTGAGGGTAATTCCGCAAGTCAAAGGCCTCACGGTGGCCTTGTCATGAAACTGTTCGGTTGGTAGCCGGGTTTGCAACCCCGTGCAAATTGTAAATAACATTTATCGCGTTTTCGTTAGACACTTAGACAATTAGACTATTTACTTAGATTAGACTATTACGTTATAATCCATAGTTTAGATGAACAATTTAATTTTTCCTGATTAGACAATTTTTGGTATTTTTTTGGGTGTTGTGTTGTATCGATTTTGCAGGAAATAGGAGCGGAAATCAAATTGCTGAAAGTCGAAGGCTAAGCATAGAGGAAAATCATTCGATCGAGTGCATTCTTAGTCGATCGAAAAGTGACTTGAGAGAGAAAAAGAGCTCGATTGAGGAACTTTCCATTCGATCGAGTAAAATGAGGATCATCAGAAGACGATTACTCGATCGAGTAACTCAAGACCCACTCGATCGAGCAGTTCAGACTGACAGAAATCCTCGATCGAGTAGAAATTCTACTCGATCGACTGACGCAGCCTAACTATAAAAGGGCAGTCCTCGATCCTCTTTCTTTTTTTTACTCGATCCCAATTGCTTCTTGTTCTTCATCTTTCGATTCCTTTTCTGCAAATTCCTTCCTGCAATCCGTGATATCCCCAATTAATTACCAACTACTTTTACCCCAACTATTCACTTTTGCAATTGATTAAAAAGCCCTCTTCCTTTCCCCTTTAATTTCGGTTAATTGGAGTTTTCGTGAACTAGGGTTTTGTAATTCGTTTTTTTCGAATTTATTGATTAATTGCTATTTGTTCGGGTAATCATCAACAAGTAAGTTTTCTTTTCCTATTTTACTAGTTAATTCATAGTCCTTCCCCTTTCCCGATTCAATTAGGGTTAGATATTTATTATAGGATTAGCCTAGCAAATTAGATGCCAATTGATTGGTTCTTGTTGATCTTTTTTAGGACAAGCAAAGGTTTGGTTTGGGGAAGTTAGTGTTTTACATCCTTTTGCGTATGCATTTGCATTTGTATTGCATTCACGTTTACAATTCATGTTAATTAGAAAAATTTGAAAAATATCACGTTTATTTTAGCATATAGTTGAGTCGGATTGGAGTCTTGTTCATGATGAAATCGCACTACGAGTCTATTTTATACTATTCTTTGCACCTTTCTTGATTTACGTAGTAAAATCGAAATAGTGAACTATGGATTTTGTCTTGGAATTTAAATTTGATTATTAGACTTGACTCGACCTTTTGGCAAACTACTTAAAATTCTGAGATTTTAGAGCCTATAACTGGTGACATCCATGACCAGTTCATCTAGGAATGAGAGTAGTTACTCCCCACATCTCGTGTCATTTGCTTGTATATGAACTTTGATTTCTTATTGCCTGCACGCATTGGGTTTGTGGTCGATATTACGTGTTTTGAGAATATTTGCATCTCCCTTTTCCTCATTTTACCCCATTAACTCCACATAAGCCATATCTGCCTGTTTCCCTTAGCTACATCCTAAACTGAGCCTACCTTTGCCGAGCTAGTTTAGTAGTCAAGGTATATTCTACCGTTGTGTCAGTTTTTGGCTCGTTATCATTGATTGGAGTGGGTATTTGCGAGAAAAAGAAGTGAAGTGTTGTTAGTGTCTCGATCGAGTACTTTGTTCAGCTCGATCGAGCGGATTTTGTGTTTATGTGCCTCGATCGAGTGACTTGTTCTGCTCGATCGAGAGGTTATTCCTCAATCAGCCAAAAAAAAGAAACAAATGAAAAAGTATATTGAAAAATGATTGGCTGAAGTTATTGTTTTCTACACCTCTTATGCGTATCATTATCTTGTCGAGGTGTTATATGGGATTTGTGTTGTTTATGCCTATATTGGTTAAGGCATTGAGCTTAATTTTGATAATTGGAAGAATGGAATGAGTTATATTGCGGTCTTGTTAGGAACTAACTTGGCTATTTACCCTCACATTTCCATTAATTGTTTTG
This sequence comes from Heliosperma pusillum, assembly GCA_022085475.1. Lineage (NCBI taxonomy): Eukaryota > Viridiplantae > Streptophyta > Magnoliopsida > Caryophyllales > Caryophyllaceae > Heliosperma > Heliosperma pusillum. The sequence continues at coordinate 117 of JAIUZE010046940.1, read as the reverse complement.
CCCTTCTTACCAATTAGCCTCACATATCCATATTTTTGCAAATGTTCGGCACATGATTGTCCTTGAACGGTTGTTATGCGTGTGTACGGTGCTTGAATCATCTTTCATATTAGTTAG
>JAIUZE010046938.1:0-26394 GCA_022085475.1 Heliosperma pusillum | reverse complement strand
TCGTTACTTGTTCAAATCCGTCATAACTTATATTTCTAGAGTCTACTCTCCGCTCTTCATCTCCATGTACGTTTTATTTTCAATTCCGACAAAATTGTTTTCAACACTTTAATTGTTGAAATCAAGTTTTAATTCTAATAATGTTATTATTGTCATTTCTTATAGGAGAAGATTATGAAGACGAGTTTGGTGACTCGTATATTTTAGAAGAAGATTAGTAGACGGGTTTTTAGTTCTTATTTTGGTGCTACTTGATTTTGTGCTAGCTAAGGTAACGATTCCGAGTTACTCGACGAATTAATGTTACATACTTTTGTTTTTGTTTATATTATTGTTATTTACGGTTTTAACTAGTAACATGATAAGTTGTTATTTTAATATGTTGTATGAATTTTTAAACATGTTAGTGTTCTTGACATATTTGGATGATTTGTTCATAATCATGATTTTTGTATGAATGATGGTTGAATTGGTTGTTAAAATGGATGTTTTTAATTAAAATCATGTTAGAATTTATTTGGAATGGTGGTTGTTTTGGCCGTGTGAAGTGGCCATGTGTGGTGGCTGAAAACCGGCCGGTTCAGGCCCGGTTCAGCTTGGTCCAGACCGGTCCAGCCCGGTCTGGGTTGGTCCGGGTTTTGGTCTTTGGGTTTGTGTCGATACTTGATTGTTTTGTTGTTGTTTTGACGGGTTTTAAATATGTTAAGCATGCGGGAAATATTAAGAAACGGTTTTTAGAAAAGTCGACCAAAACAACCCAAACCAGGCCCGTGGGCCCAGTCCAGGCCCGGTTTATTCTCGGCCCAAAACAGGCCGTGGGTCCTCCCTTTGGACTTGTGACGGTTTTTGAGTTTATTGTTATTTTATCGTGTTTTGTAATATTTAGCAAGTGGGAAATTTTAATAAGTAAATTATTTAATTAAAAGTTTTTCAATATATTATTATTTCTCACATGTTAGAAATTATAATACGAGATAGTAGTTTAATTTGATATCTTTTAAGTCAAGCGGGTTTTTCGTAAGATTTAATAATTCACATGTTAGAAGATGGAATAAAATAGCATGAAATAAATATGATGATTTTATGTTCAAGTCTATGTGGTAAAGACTCTGTTTCTAGCCGGTTTGACCAAACGGGTTTGGTCAAACTAAGATCTAGTCAGCCCCGTTTTGACTGATGACCAGTCGCGGGACTCGGGTCGGGGATTTGTCTTCAGGTAAGGTTTTATTTAATGAATGAATGAATGAGCCTTAGTAGATATGAGGCGATATGATATTTGCATATGATTTATATGCAATTAGTCACATGATAGGAAGTTTTCCCTGTGACTGTTTGATTATATGGTTGGTGTCGTGTTGACTAAGTACCCATAGAGAATTATTAGTATATGGCGTCTTGACCATTCTAATTCTAAATGAGTATCTTGGACCATGACAGGGATAGGCACTTACTATCTTTAACGAGTATATGTTCATGGCGTGATAGGCTTTTGTGGTTCCCGCTTGGTGGTTTATATCATGCTGGGGCATGACTTTTCTGCCTATTTTGTAAGTGGATGGTCAGCTTAAGTACTAGCCAACCCTTTGGTGGACTCCTTAGGGTACTCATGTGGTTTTATCATGAGTCTTGGGTGCGGTGGTTTTATCCGCATTTCTCTAGGTCTGCGCAGTCTAGGATTAGGGTTGAGTTGTATCTTGGCCATGTTTTAAAGGTAACCTCTGAGCTAAGATATTTGCTTTGTATCTTGGCCATGTTTTAAAGGTAACCTCTGAGCTTAGATGTGTGCTTTGTATTTTGGCCATGTTTTAAAGGTAACCGCTGAGCTAAAATATATAAGTATATCCTACCTCGTGGTATAGACTCGAATTACAGAAGTCGACTATTGACTGTACTAAGAACTTATGCCTGTTTCTAGACGTATTGGTCTTTCATGTTTGATGATTCTATGAATCTTAGAAGGTGAGATGCAAGCCGGCTAAGGTTGATAGAGTTTGGATTACCGGTTGTTAACTGATTCCCATGATATCTTGTATGATTAGGGTTTGAGTGTATCAGGGCCATGTTTTAAATGTAACCTCTGAGCCAGCATACCAACTTCCCTACCTCGTGTTATAGGTTGTTAACGGATTCACATGATAGCTTTCATATGCTAGGTTATATGTTAGTTATTTGTTTCATAACATGAAAAGCATATCGTATATGTTAAGGTTTTGTATTTTCCATATACATCTCTTTTATGTTCTTCATGTTTTATTAAACTCGACATTTCGTGGCTGGGAGAACTCGGAGTTACTCCCCACTGACTGTGGCTTCCGTGTGTATATTTAATGCGGTTGGCAGGTTTGTGATGCATACTTGGGGTACATTGACGAGCTAGCGAGCGAAGTATTTACCTTGGACCTATATTCGGTTCTTAGGATTGTATATTATTATACACTCTTTTATTTCCGTATTTATACGGGAGATATGTCTCCCGTTTTGGATATTTCTTTTGTATAATATTATTTCCTTTTTGTTATGAACTTTTTTATTTGACACCTTTGTTATGTAATCTCATCTTTTATTTAGTTAAATTATTTTTTTCTTTCCGCAAATTTGAGGGTGTCACACTAGGTAATACAAATTACAACCAATTGCAAAAATACGTAAATAAACCATTCAACAAATCATTCAACAAAATAAAATGCATCAACAATATATTAGTCATTCAAGACATAATTCCTTAATTATGTAGACTAATTTATCCAAACCACCTAATTTAAAATGATCAAAATTATGTGACAATTCCTTAATTACTCACAATAATTCCGATCAAACATAATCCAATTTTAATTCATATTATCGTATAATATGAATTAATACAACATTATTCGCCAAAATTTGATGCGTGTCGTTATACACCAAAAATAAAAGCCTAAGTCTACTAACTAAGAAGATAGCGGAAGTAGGGTCGATCTCCACAGGGAGGAAATTAACTAACTGAAGATTAAAATTCAGAAACTAATGCTTAATACTAAGTGTCTGCTAATTATTGCTGCTAATAGTATATGATAACTTCTAATGACGTAAATAAGAGTCTTATATAATGATAACACGACTCTAAACCCTAATTAAGCTACGGACTTAAAGCCCGTGATAGGATCCACTCGATCGAGGGAAATTACCCTTCGATCGAGGTCTTTATTCGAGGAACTCAGTCGATCGAGGACATCACCCACTCGATCGACCAACTTGTCAATGGCTACCACTCGATCAAGCAAAGATATAGCTCGATCGAGTCTTCCTTCCTTCAACTCTCCTCGATTGACCAAAAGTATAGTGGATCAAGGTCTTCTGGCATAGCACATGGTGTGAGTCATGACTTGGGCTTGATTATGAACGGTTTCGCGCTTTCCCATGCAAGAGCTTCTGTTCCGTTCCTTCCATTCTCCTAAATGCATGCAAAGTGGACTGTTTCGGCTCGGTTTCCGCTACTATGCAGCTTGTGGCTACAAAATGGTAATGAAAGTACAAAGTAGCCAAATAGGGGCATATGGTGATATAATATCACCTAAATGACATAGAAATTCGTGCATAAATGGACTAAAAAGTCTATATAAAATACACGCATCAAACTTCCCCAAACCAAACCCTTGCTTGTCCTCAAGCAAACTAAATGCAGCTAAATGGAACAAAATAAACCTAGGGGAATGGAGCAAGTCTCAGAGCTAGCTACAAGTCAATGTTAAACAGCTCAATGCACTCATTCAATCGCTACAAAGCTTAATACGAAAGTGAACGAATTTATACAATCTTGGAAATAAATTAGACTTTCGACCTTGCAAGACTCAACCAAACTCGGACTCTCACGGGTCACTCTTCTCTCAACAAGCAAATGGTAAGTAAATATGTATAAGAAAGAGAGAAGAAAATATAGTCACTCACCTAGACTACGACCGACACAACATGCATTGCTAACTAATATGAAAGATGATTCAAGTACCGTACACACGCATAACCACCGTTCAAGGACAATCACGTGCCGAACATTTGCAAGGATATGGAAATGTGAGGTTAATTGGTAAGAAGGGGCAAAACAATTAATGGAAATGTGAGGGTAAATAGCCAAGCTAATTCCTAACAAGACCGTAATAGAACTCGTTCCATTCTTCCAACTATCAAAAATTAAGAACGATGCCTTAACAAATCTAGGCATATACAACACAAATCCCATATAACACCTCGACAAATAATGATAAGCACAGGAGGTGCAAATGACAAAAACTTCAGCCAATTATTTTTCTCATCATATTTTTCATTTTTTTCATTTTCTTTCTTTTTCTTTGGCTGAGCGAGGGAAAACTTCTCGATAGAGTGGAATATGTCACTCGATCGAGGCAACAATTAACAATATCTGCTCGATCGAGCTGAAAGCTACTCGATCGAGGCACAATTACCACTTCTCTTCTTTTTCTCACAAAAAACCCACTCCAATCAATGAAAACGAGCCAAAAACTCACACAACGGTAAAATATACCTAGACTACTAAACTAGCTCGGCAAAGTTAGGCTCAGTTTGGGATGTAGTTAAGGGCAACAGGCAGATATGGCTTTATGTGGAGTTAATGGGGTAAAATGAGGAAAAGGGAGATGCAAATATTCTCAAAACACGTAATACCGACCACAAACCCAATGCGTGCAGGCAATAAGAAATCAAAATTCATATACAAGCAAATGACACGAGGTGTGGGGAGTAACTACTCTCATTCCTAGATGAACTGGTCATGGATGTCACCAGTTATAGGCTCTAAAATCTCAGAATATATAAGTAGTTTGCCAAAAAGTTGAGTCAAGTCTACTAGTCAAATTTAAATTCCAAGACAAAATTCAATAGTTTACTATTTCGATTTTACTAAATAGGTCAAGAAAGGTGCAAGGAATAGCATAAAATAGACTTGTAGTGCAATTTCATCATGAACAAGACTCCAATCCGACTCGACTATATGCAAAAATAAACGTGATATTTTTGATTTTTTCAAAAATTTTCTAATTAACATGAATTGTAAACGTGAATGCAATACAAATGCAAATGCAGACGCAAAAGGATGTAAAACACCTCCCCAAACCAAAACAGACAATGTCCTCATTGGCTATAGCACAACAGCATATAAGGGAAAGGGAAAAAAAAACAACCTAATTCATGTTCCTAATGAATGAAATACATACAAAGAATGGAAAAAATAAATAAAAAGGAACAGAAAAACTCAAAAAACAAAGCTTCCCCAAACCAGCATCAAACTGGGGAGCTAACATCACCTCCTCCCAGTAGTCTCCTTCTCCTCTACCCTATACGTCGGGTCCCTCTCCTCCTCCTGAGCTAGCCTCCTAGCTGCCAACTCTGCACGCTCCCTCATGGCCCTCTGTGCCGGCGTCTCGTCTTCTTCCTCTCCAGAAGAAGAAGAAGAAGACGATGGTGAAGGATACCCAGCCTCTGGGTATCTGTAGAACGAGGGGTGAGGCTATCCATCTGGAATGGGACGTCCTCTGCGGATATGGTCCTCATAGATAGGGAACAAGGCCAAGGCCTGATCCCATCGCATCTGTGCAATATCCTTGCGCATCTCAAGTAGCAAAGCATCACGACGCCCTTGGTCCATGACCTCAGGCGTCTCAAACAGGGGAGGACAAACAAAATTAGCCGGAAAACCGACTCAGGAGGGGGAGTGGGGACAGGTGGGGGTGTAACAGTGGTCGGCCCTACCTGTTGAGAACCCGACGGCTCTCCAACTTCCCCCTGAGGGGAAGCTCTCTTCCTCTTCTTAATGAAAGAGGAAGGTGTAGTGGTGAAAGGTAGATGGTAGACAGGGGGAGGGGGTTTCACCCCTCTCACACTAGTGAGAGGTGAAAGAGAAGGCAATGTAGGGCAAGGTAAGACAAAAGATGTGGAACCACATATCTTCGACACCCGACGCTCAGAGCCCGTCATCCAAGTAAACCCAATCATGACAGGTATATCTAAATCGACCCCTGGTCCTAAGCGCTGGTGAGTCCTAGGGAAGTCTGAATAAAGGTGGCGGCCAATCCTACTGACCAGACCGCCGCACTCTACGGCGCTAGACACCCTAGACTCTAAGTTCTTCCAATGAAGAGCCACAAGGTAAGCGATGTTCAGGACAAACGGGGTACCGCTATCAACGTTCAGGTACCCCGCCAAAATGGCTAATTCAATGTTGTTTATGTTGTTGGGTTCTGGCCTAGCAAAAATCGACTCTCCTAAAAGTCGCAGAAAATAGCGCAGTGCAGGGTGGTGAACGTGGGCCACCTTACGAGTGCCGTAGGGTGTGTGAGAGAGGGCAGTCCAGACCTGGGTCAACAGCTTCCTAGGAGCTGCTAAAAGACCGTCACTCGAAAGACCCAAAACCTCCCCAAACCTAGCTAAGGTCCACGAATGCGACTCGTTAAAGAGTCGGAAATGAATGCAAGCGCTAGACGGTGAGGTAACATACATATCGGCCTCAAAAGAATAGGAACTGAAAAATTTGAGCGTAGGTACTCGATATGTATACTCCCTCATCGAGGCCAAACCCGACATCCCCATCCCGTTAAGTAACAAACAAACATCAGTAAATAGACCTAGCTCCTCTAGGTCGCGACGGTGCAAAAAATGACTCAAATGGATAGGAAAGTCAAGTAAATAAGATAACCGGTTCCGGTGAATACTAGAAACGAATTGTACCTCCCTAATCCTTTGTAGTGGCCCAAGGAACTCCACGATAGGTGGCTGACTAGCAGCCTTAAGAGCTTTCGGTGGTGCCAGTCCTCGAGCAGTGGCCAGCTTATGCGCGGCTAGCTGGCTGGTGGTCAACGCCTTCTTACTAGGAGCGAGTGTGGAACTAGAAGGCAGAGCGACCTCAGCAATGGTCGCTGGAACAACGGTCTCAGCAGTGACCGTGATAGGAATCAGAGCCTCAGTGTGCTCCGTGGAGACTGTCTCAGCAGCAGTCTCGGTAACCATGACAGTAGTAGCAGTCACAGCAGCAGCGGGAGTCGCTTCGGTCGTCGTTTCAGCGACAACCTCGAGAAGCGCGGACTTACTTGGGACTGAACTTGATGCCATAGCTACAAAGAAATCAACAACAACCAATCAATAACATCTAATTTACTAGATTAATCCTATAAGCAATTACTAACCCTAATTGAATCGGAAAAGGGGAAGGAGTTATGAATTAACTAGTAAAATAGGAAGGATATACTTACTTGTTGATGATTACCCAAAATATAGCGAATTACAAACCCTAATTCACGAAATCTCCAAATAACCGAAATTAGAGGGGAAATGGAGAGGGCTTTTCAATTAATTGTGAAAGTAAAGTCTTAGGGTAAATGTAAGTGGTAATTAATTTGGGATTATCACGAATTGCAGGTAGGGAAATGCAGGAAAATCGAGAGATTCAAGAACAAGGGAGAATTGGGATCGAGTAGAATGAAAGAAAGATCGAAGACTTCCCTTATATAGGTTGGTCAGTTCAGTCGATCGAGTAGAATTTCTACTCGATCGAGAACTTATTCCAGGCAGAACGGCTCGATCGAGCAGTTCTTGTTTACTCGATTGAGCGATTTCTTTTCTTGATCTTCAGGTTATTCGATCATTTTGAATTCTCCTCGAACGCTTTACATTCTCCTCGATCGAGGTTCTTGTCTTCCACAAATCTCTCGATCGAGTGACAGTTTACTCGATCGATTGATTTCCCTAGTTGCATAGCCTTTGACTTGAAGTAGTTGATTTCCGCTTCAGTTTCCTGCAAAGACGATACAACACGAAACCCAAAAAAATACCAAAAATTGTCTAACAGGAGAAAAATAAATTGTTTATCTAAACTACGGACTATAATCTAACGTCTAATCTAAGTAAATAGTCTAATTGTCTAATTGTCTAACGAAAAACGCAATAAATTGTTATTTACAATTTGCACGGGGTTGCAAACCCGGCTAACAACCAAACAGTTTCATGACAAGGCCACCCTTGGGCCTTTGACTTGCGGAATTACCCTCAGCTGCGGTAATTTCCGACTTCTTTCTCCACACAAACGATGGTTTCTTGGAGTCTAGCTCCACCTCTGAATCACTCGAGTACATGCGATCTCCTTTGTCCTTCTTGGACTTCTTCTTGATGTCGTCACGCAGACATGGCTCTCCCTTTTCCAGCTCCAATGCTTCCGCTCTATGATCTGTAAGGCAACATACAACAGCACGTTCCTCGAATTCGCTCCCAAGCTGGGGCGGAGGTGTTACGGTAACAATGGGAATATCACAGATAGGAGATATAGGCTCGATAGGAACCGAAGCTTTGTCATGCGTGAATAAATTAGGTGTGATATCAACTAAGGGAAGTGCGTGACATGGTGAAACAAGCATAGGACCCTTACTAGCATGAGACTGCGTGAAAACTAGGTTCTCCCCACCTATTTGAAAGGTCAGTGTCCGTAACCCGACATCAATAACCGCTTGCGCAGTATGCAAGAACGGTCTTCCCAAAATGATGGGAGTGTGAGAATCCTCAGGTATATCCAAAACTATGAAATCGACCGGGATAAAGAACCTCCCTATTTGCACAGGAACATCCTCTATGATTCCTAAGGGTCGAGACAAGGTCCTATCTGCCATCTGTACTGTCATGTTTGTACACTGGAGCTTGGTAAAGCCTAACCGTTTGGCTAAAGACAAAGGTAAGACGCTAACACTAGCTCCTAGGTCACATAACGCATTGTCTATGAGATAGGTACCTATATGACACGGTATGGAAAAACTACCTGGGTCAGACAGCTTAGGGGGGCATTTATTTTGGAGGAACGCAGAGCATTCCTCAGTCAAGGCTACAGTCTCTACAGTATCTACCGACCTCTTACGCAAAAGAATTACACGCATGAATTTTAGGTAAGAGGGTACCTTTAATAAAAGATCGGCAAGAGGAACATTCACTTTAAGATCGCGTACAATGTCAGCGAACCGAGCAAATTCCTTCTCGACCTTAGCTTTCTTCAACCGACCAGGAAACGGAACTGGAACGTCAGGCGATCCACGTTGCATATCCTTGACAATTGCGTTGTTGATCATCCGCTTGCTTAACCCCTTCGAACGAGCTTCTCGCTCATTAATTCCCATCGATCGAGTATCCATGTCACTCGATCGAAGATTATCAGAACTTAAACTGCTCGATCGAGCAGTATTAACAATCACAGTACTCGATCGAGCAAATGAATCACCTCGATCGACCAACTGGCTATTTTCTTCACTCGAACGACCATCAGCAACCCCTCGATCGATCACTTTGTCTTTCAATTCATTCGATCGACTAACAATAACCTCTCAATCGATTACTTTATCAGCAACATCCTTCGCAACATTGGGATGCGCACCAGAAATATCAGCAACTGTACCAGCAGGCTTGTCATAAGTGAGACCGCTTCTCAGAGTAATCATGTTTAGTGTTTCCTTGTTCTTGTCAGTCTGAGACGGTAACTGGCCAGGTTGCCTAGTCGATCTAGCTCCCGCCAATTGAGCAACCCCTTGACGGTATTGTTGAAAGGAACAGACTTGATCCTTTTCAGCAAAACAATCTATAGCCGTGTGACCAGTTTCGCCACACCTCTCACAAGTAATCACTTCATCCCGCTGAAGCAAATGAACCGTCTGCTGGTTATCTGCAGCTTGCTTCTCCCATTTGTCAAGTCTGGCATTTAGTTTATCAAATTTAGCATCCAGACCGTCAGAATCAATACTAGCTACTGTCCGTGTACCACTTCGCGGATTACCATATTCAGCACAATGGGTTGCCATCTCCTCGATCAGTTTCCAACCCTTGTCATCATCTATTTACTTCTGGAATCTCCCGTTTGACGCGGCATCTAGAATAGCTCGATGATCATCATACAACCCGTTGTAAAACTGGTTGCATAGAAACCACTGTTCGAACCCATGGTGAGGAACAGACCTCACTAGCGTCTTAAATCGATCCCAGGACTCATAGAGATTTTCATGAACCGTTTGCTTGAAATTAGTAATCTGACCCCTCAAAGCATTCGTCCTCTGTGGTGGAAAATACTTCTTGTAGAAAGCCAGTGCGAGTGTGGTCCAATCGGTAATACCCAGTTCCTCTCTATTCAAGTTCTTCAACCAGTCTTTGGCATTGTCAGTAAGGGAAAAAGGAAACAAGAACTCCTTGATCTTGTCGGCTGTCACCCCTTTAGATACCGGAATAGAAGAACAGTAGTCAGCAAAGGTCTCCATATGCTTCCTCGGATCCTCCCCAGCCACACCTCTATACTTATCCTGCTGGACAAGCTTGATATAAGACGGACGAAGATCAAAAGAAGTTCCATCTTCGTCCGTTGTAAGTTTGAATCCTTGGGGTATGCATGCAGCGGTAGGCTCAGAGTGACTAGCAATGTTAGGCATCTTTGCTGGAATGGTAGTCTCAACAGTTGAATCTTCCTCGAAAATGAAACTCTCAAAGACGGATTTAGAAGTACTCAAGTCTTCCTTCTGAACATTCTTATCTAACCCTCTCTTCCAGCGTAGGAAGGTTCTTTCAGGCTCCGGATCCGCTTCCACTAATTCGAGCCTTTGGGACCTGCGCATACACAACTATAGAGAGAAAAAATAAGAACAGTCTTAAGGACTAAGAAATTCCTTAAGACGAGACAGAAATAAATAAACAGAAAATTAAATTGCCTCCCCGGCAACGGCACCAAAATTTCGCCAAAATTTGATGCGTGTCGTTATACACCAAAAATAAAAGCCTAAGTCTACTAACTAAGAAGATAGCGGAAGTAGGGTCGATCTCCACAGGGAGGAAATTAACTAACTGAAATCTAGATCTGCCAGTAACAATCTGGGGGGTTTTGAAATTGGTTTTAACTAAACTAAATAAGATTAAAGGAAGAGAAATAAAGATAGGAATTAATACGAAGTAAATCAGATAAAAGCAAATATGCTAGGATTCGGTCCACTGCAATATCGGCATCTACGGGTCAACTAAGTCAGTCAATCTATCAATGAGAAGGGCAATGGTTTTCTCCTCTCAGTCTCAAACCACCCTAGGGATTTTCCTAATTAACTCTCGTTCTCTTAGGAGTCACCTATCAATTCTAAGCAAGCCTTCCCTTCCAATCTCTCGATCCAGGTCGGGGTTAACTATATAGCCAGTCTCCTGCGTGCACTCATTCGACTTAACCTCAATTAAATTGCTTAGATTGATTCTCATAATCAAGACTAACTGAAATAATCTATCCTAACATGCCTCTACTACAGTTTTCCTCATCCTAACATACAAGGGAATTAGCTACTCATGCTATTAAAGATGCTAATAAAGACGATTGGACATATGATATTAGACATAATAAAATCACAATTAACAAGCATGAACAATAACAACGCAGTAATTAAGAAAGGGTAGATAGTAATCAAAACAAAGGTAAGAATAAAAGAGAGAAAAGAGAAGTTTACAATCTTAGCAAATTCGGCGTAAAGAACAATCCACGCCGATAAACCCGAATGTAAACTGAAGATTAAAATTCAGAAACTAATGCTTAATACTAAGTGTCTGCTAATTATTGCTGCTAATAGTATATGATAACTTCTAATGACGTAAATAAGAGTCTTATATAATGATAACACGACTCTAAACCCTAATTAAGCTATGGACTTAAAGCCCGTGATAGGATCCACTCGATCGAGAAAATTACCCTTCGATCGAGGTCTTTATTCGAGGAAATCAGTCGATCGAGGACATCACCCACTCGATTGACCAACTTGTCAATGGCTACCACTCGATCGAGCAAAGATATAGCTCGATCGAGTCTTCCTTCCTTCAACTCTCCTCGATCGACCAAAAGTATAGTCGATCGAGGTCTTCTGGCATAGCACATGGTGTAAGTCATGACTTGGGCTTGATTATGAACGGTTTCGCGCTTTCCCATGCAAGAGCCTCTGTTCCGTTCCTTCCATTCTCCTAAATGCATACAAAGTGGACTGTTTCGGCTCGGTTTCCGCTACTATGCAGCTTGTACCTACAAAATGGTAATGAAAATACAAAGTAGCCAAATAGGGGCATATGGTGATATAATATCACCTAAATGACATAGAAATGCGTGCATAAATGGACTAAAAAGTCTATATAAAATACACGCATCAGTACACGGGACAGTTCCTCCTCCATTGCCCAGTCTTGTGGCAATGGTGGCACTCAATGTCACTGTCCTTGCTCTTTACCTTGCCTTGTAAGCTACTAGTCTCACGAGGCCCACTTGTACCCTTTCCTGACTTCTTAAACTTTGGCTTCCCTACATTTAGGTTGCTATGAGCCTTGCCCTTGCCTTTGTTCTTTTTGGAAATCATGAGAACATCTTGCTTCATGCTCCCACTCAATTTCAGATCCTTCTCGGTCTGTACGAGAAGTGAGTGTATCTCATGAAGACTTTTCTTCATGTCATTCATGTAGTAATTTGCCCTGAAAAGGGCAAAACCATCATGAAGTGAATGAAGCACACGGCCAATGACTATGCTCTCACTGATTTTGCAATCAAGTACCTACAGTTTCTCGACATTCTCAATCATATCAAGAATGTGTGGGCTAACCGGTTGGCCCTTCTGGAGTTTCGCCTCAAATAAGCGACAGGTATGCTCATAAGTAACGATTCTCGGTGCTTTTGAGAATTCGTTAGTGAGCGTAGTGAAAATCTTATTTGCACCTTGGGCAATGAAGCGTCTTTGCAAATTGGTTTCCATTGCAAAGATGAGTACGTTCTTTATCGCACATGATTCCATAACGAAGTCACTATAAGCAAGTGACTTGTTAGCTCTCTCATTGGGGCCTGGGTTTGGCGGTATTGGCTCAGTCAAGAACTTGAGCTTCCCGTCAGCAATGGCTGCATTCCGTAATGCCGTCTCCCAGTTCGCAAAGTTGGACCCGTCAATCTTCAGTCGCGTGGACTGATTCATGTGGTCCATGAAAGTTTTAAGCCAGGACTCGCGTGCGAGTGTGGAACTTGGCATATGGACATCATTATGGCTAGCCATTTGTTATAGCAGTATTATCAATATAAGACGAATTCTACACTGCGAAAAAGAAGAAAAAATAAAATAATAAGCATACTCATCGATCTGAATTAAGTCTAGTGCAAAACTTGTTTAATGCGAAGACTCAAGCATTTATACAATTGACCTCCCTCAAGAATTATATAAATGATCCCAAGACTCAATTATCTGTAAATTGATAAGCCAACCTCTTGGCTAATTCTACTTTTAGAATTCTTGCTCGATAAAATTTTATCTATAGTCCATCATAATCACCAGAAACTCTTCGGTTTATAATGTTGAGGTAAAATAAGTCAACACATACTACTTACCCAACGTAGAAGGGGTCATATGGAGAGTAAGGTCCTATATGCCTACCGACGAAGAAGGGATTCATAGTAGTTTGGCCTATAAAGACTAGTCTTAATTTTAGGTTTTAGAGGAAGATCCCATCAACTTTATTTTAATTCATTTTAAGTGAACGAATATCTAGCATGCGAGAATGAATAAACTAAGATGATGGCTTAAAATTCGTGTGACATCTTTATGTCCATGATAACTAACATCCAAACTATATGAGTCAATTTTCATGCATTTTAGTAGTAGGTGGTTTGGTTTAGGCGGAATATGATGCACTAACTATCATGTGATGAAAAGCAACAAGAACGAAAAATACGTAAAATTACAAAGTCCTAGTGTGGCCTATCTACCAAAATGAACAAAAATACAACTTTGGAATCCATCCATGATTGGACCCGAAAAGCTTGTCTTGATGTTCCATCTTGGTCCATGTAGCGGGAGTGAGCAATTCGATCTCCATCTTTAGTCTTCTCAAATTACATTTAATAAATTACAAAATATAAACCTATTTACATTCTAATTTAAAAAACATAATTTCAAAGAAAACAAAAGAAGATTCGAGATCTCAAAATTACATCAAGATCATGTTTCCATCATTACGAAAACATAATCAACTAAGGGCACACTAGGTAATACAAATTACAACCAATTGCAAAAATACGTAAATAAACCATTCAACAAATCATTCAACAAAATAAAATGCATCAACAATATATAAGTCATTCAAGACATAATTCCTTAATTATGTAGAGTAACTTATCCAAACCACCTAATTTAAAATGATCAAAATTATGTGACAATTCCTTAATTACTCACAAAAATTCCAATCAAACATAATCCAATTTTAATTCATATTATCGTATAATATGAATTAATCCAACCTTATATTAAACCATTTTAAAATAATTGGGTATCCAATAATTGTGAACTTTTTCACATCAACAATCATACATTATCATTATAATGCATAAACAAAAAAAATTCGGCCAATAATAAAAAAAGAGGAAAAACCGAATTTTTTTTTTTTTAATATCCGGTCATCAACATAATTATAAGGTAAGAGAACATTGTCCATACATTATCTTTATACTATCGAATTGTGGGAAATATCGGTATATTTCAACATGAAATTTAAGGATTATAACGAAATTATAATATATGAAATACGAGTAATAAACGAAAAGCATAAAGATTAGAATCAACCTTTGGTCCTAGCAATATGGCCTAAGAACAAATATCGAGATCGATATTCTCCTAATCGTTGCACCCAAGATGTTCTGAGAAAGGCCTTTTCTTGTGCTAGAATGAACACCAAAAATTACTGCTAATTTTTGTGAAAAGTTATTGTAATTGTGATGATGAGAAAGTAGAGAAGAAAAGTTTATATAAAACTCTCCTCCTCTCCTATTTGGACCGTGCAAGTAGTAGTAGGGTAGAGGGAGGAGTCTTCCCTCTTCTTCTTCTACTTGTTTTAGGAAGTGGAGTCAAGATAGGAGTCTTCCTACTTTTTTTTTAATGTATAATATGTGTATGTATTATTATTGTCATTTATGTTGTTACATATTAATAAGTCCATACAATATTTTGTAGTCGATTTATTAATTCCGGTCTGACATCATTTATTATGACAATATCGTATAATATATACGTCAATTATAAATATCGTATATTTATAATTTGCTAATTAAATATAACAGTTTATATTTAATTACGAATTAACATTTAATTCGTTTAAGCTTACATTATTTAATCGTATTAAATAATTACATTATATACATTAATTAGATATAACAGTTAATATTCAATTACGAATTAACATTTAACTCGTCTCAGCTAACATTATTTAATCGTTTTAAATAATCGTATCATCATTACATTGACTAACTTTTTAGTCATATACATCGACTAACCTTTTAGTCATATAAGGCATCAATATGCTCAAACACATCCTTTAGGTGTGACCTTTAGGGACAAGTTGATCACTGCCAATAAAATGACAATAACGTCAAACTTCTAGCAAGCCAACCGTTATCGATAAACGTTAATCAACTGATAAGAATTCTAAGTATACCCTGTGAACCTGTAAGAGATTTATACATGTTATCACACTAACTGTGGAGGACACTAGCTCCAACACGAATATGGTTTAAATGTTTGTACGTTTATAATAATGAAATGGTTGTGTTGATTTCTTAAAGTGTTGTCCTTGAAATGAATGTTTATGCATTATGATTTGGTTGACTTGTTGAAAAGAGAAATTGTGTTTGGACAAATGAAAGGATTTAAGTTTCTAAAACCAAAACCGTTTTTACCTTTGGAAAGGTTGTGATTAAATGTTGGAATTCAAATAAATGAAAGCGATTGCTTGAAAGGTTTTGTTGTTGGTTTGAACGGTTTTGGTAGAGGGGTAGGTTGTTCCCAAATTTTAAGGGACCTCCTATACACAGCTTTTGGTGGGGTTAGTTGATCGAAACCCCGTCCTCTAGTCTTCCTCTTTGGGGTTGGCCCATTGAGGGGTGTGCACACTCGGGATTTTAGGACAGTTTAGTACATGGTTTGGAGAACTCCGTCTTATCCAGACTAGGGCGAGGGGATCCTCTCCATACAGCCTCTATCCATTACTTACAAATTGAACGAAATAAGTGTTTTCTTTGAAAGGAAAGTGTTATGATAAATTTAAAGACATGTTATTTTTGAATTCGGATTTTCTTATATATCTTTGGAACTTCTCAATTATATCGTATCTTTTAATAGAGTTTAAATTATCATTTAAAGTTCTTTACTATTGGATTGTTTACCTTACTCAACATAATTGTTGACCCTCTTTTCTCTTTGTCCTTAATTGGACCTGCTATGACCACGATTGTCTGAGCAAAACGCGTGACAGGTACTCGAGGAAATTAAGTCGTGGGATGATTGGGAGAGCGTGCTTAATCTATTTATTGAAGACAATGCTCAAGGACTCATTTTGTTTTGGATTATTAAACTTTATTTCGCTTCCGCAAAACTTTAATTTGGTTGTAATCAGATTTAAATTCCTTTTACTTTAATTTATTTAGACTTTCACCTATTTTATTTCATGATTTCGATATCACTACTATATTTGGTTTAATTGTGACACACCCATGATCCGAGTTTTACTTAAAGATGTTGTTTTGAATAAAATGGATTATGGGAGTGTTACAATAATATTTCGAATGCTTCCTATTGGTTGCTTAAATCTAGGGAATGAAAAAAGTAAACAGGCCCACCTCTCTCTCTCTCTCTCTCTCTCTCTCTCTCTCTCTCTCTCTCTTCTTTTCTAATTAATTACTCTCTTTCCTCCTTTCTTATTTTAATTTACTATATATAAAAGCAATAACATTTGAGGAATGGAAAAAGTAAATAGGCCCACCTTACTCTCTCTCTCTCTCTCTCTCTCTTCTAATAAATTACTCTCTTTCCTCCTTTCTTATTTCAAAATTTTTTAAAGCATCTTTTATTTCTTCATCTATATATACTTTATGCAACAATTTTTATAAAATCTACTTCATACATGATATTATACAAAAAATTCTAGAATATAAATCAATTAAAAAGTTACAAATTAATGTAAATAAATATAAATCAATTAAAAAATTACAAATTAATGTAAATAAATTTATATTATTATGACGCCTATTATTACGCCCCGTGCGTTTTTTTGCATGGGTTTAAAACTAGTTAGTGTCTTTAATGCATTTTCATACAATAAGAAGGAGAATTAGCACATCAAACACTAACTCCCACCATAATAAGATAAGTGAAACATAATTCAACATTTCAACATGCAAGAGCATTAATTCATGTCAAGAACTAACTAATACTTCATCTTTATCATGAATACTACCCGAAAATACATAGAAAACACATAAAAAATGCGATATCGACTATCCCGTCGACACTACCTTATTAGCACTCCAAATAATGAAATCCTCAAGCAAGCCAACGATACCAACGAATTCCTTGACCCAACTCTCTAAAATTCCACCTTTTAATTGCAATTAACATGAAAAGAAACTCAAACCGCAATTATGGAAAAAAGGTCTTAAAATAAGATTCAATCTTTTCTTACCTAGAAAGAAAGTGGATGGTGACAGAATTCCGGAACACTAAACGGAATTAAATTTTGTTAAGAAACGAAGAAATTATGTCCATCTAAAGATTAGATCTAAAAGATGAGTTTTATAAAAAAAAAAAGTTGGAGGAAGATGATATTTATGGTATGAAAAGGAACAGAAGAATGAGAGGAGAAGAATGGTTCAAAAATTATGAAGTTTCATTGAGAGACGAAGAAACGACATCCGTCTTAAGCTTTTTGGGTTATGGAGGTTTAATGGAGGTTTTGTGTAGACCTAGCAAAATAAAATTGAACCCGAAAAATCGATCGAAAACATCTGAATTGATAACCGATCGAAAACCCGATATGAATAAAGTGAATAGTACTCGAAAACCGATTTCATCCGAATCGAACCGAAACTGAATCTAACTTCATGATAACTCAATGAAACCCAAACCTGGATTTTTCTGAATTGATCAAAACTGAACCGATTGACCTGAATGAAAATTGTTTATTTTCTCATAAATATGAGAGTCCTAGACCTCTAATTAGACTCCTCTAATTAGTTCATTAAATTACATTAACTTAATGATTTAGGATCTAGTTATCATGCATGCAAATATAAAAGCATAAAAGAAAAGATAAGACCAAAACATCCTTACATTGGGATTTTTCGGTTCAATATGGGCACAATAAGAACTCCTTCTTATTGTTCTTGAGCATGAAATTAATGGATGATCCTCCATAAAACAACCTCCAAAGTAGAAGGTCTCCTTCTTGTTGCACCCAAGATTAAACCCAAATAATCTTAGCTTATTATTAACTAGATAATAAGTAAGATAAATACTATTAATATTATTGTATTACTACACTAGTAATATGGTATGAATATTAGTTTGCATTTGAGTTTTAGAGAATTGTTGAGTTAGAAAGAGAAGTATGAAAAATAAGCATGAAAATCAAAAAGAGAAAATGTGAACAACTCTTGTTCACTTATAAAGGCCATATGGCCGGTCAAGACTCACTCAAATGAGTGATTATTGTGCTTATTTTATTCTCATGCAAATAGGTAGAGTGTGGGTAAGAGAATGATAATGATCATGTGTCATAACATGTCATAATCACTTGGTGGAGTGTGGAATTGGTAGAGTAAAATCAATAGTGATTTTGTCTACACAAAACCGGTGCACAAGAGTCCATAATGGACCATTTTGATTTTTGATATTTGTCCCACAAATACTTATAATCATATGTTTAATTATCTTGTATAATTAGATGTTAATTTGATCATATAACAATTATATGACACAAATTAATAAACAATATGTACTTAAGTTTTAAGTGATATTTTACCATTATATCAATATATAATGGATCCCACAATGCCCAGTTAATTTATTTTACAACTCCTTGTAAATATAATTAACTAATTACCTCTACCTCAAAATATATGCATTACCTCAACTAATTTAATGAATTAACGATTAATCACTAAATTAAATCTTATTTAATCGTATTAAAATAAGACGTAAAATTTATTCAGTCAGTTATCGTATAATTGACTAATAAACTTAAGTGGAATGAGTTCCTAACTCAATTTCCAATAAATAACTCTCGTAACTAAACGTACATATCAAATATATGTAATGCCCTAATTAAACTGTATCGTATACAAATAATTAGTATTCTATTTGGGTGTCATCCTATAGGTGTGACCTAAAGGGATCAATTGATCACCGCCGTCATACGACAATAACGTCAAACTCTAGTCAGCCGAGCGTTACCGATTTACGTTAATCAACTGACGTGGAGTATCAAAATATACTAATCATGCCACGTATATTCCAAATGAGTTTCATTATATAAATGAACTATTGTGGAGGACACATACTCCAACAATCTCCCACTTGTCCGATACAAGTTGTGCATGTAACAACACCATTGCGGAGGACTCCTACTCCAACAATATCTCCCACTTGTCTCGACAAGTTGTGTGCTACCGATTCTCTTGTCTCTTTTGTGTCACATCCTCCCACTCATTGCAAGGTGTCTTACAGGTCGCACTTGCAATTGAAAATTATAAATAGAGTGGTTTTCTCGATCTGGGAGAGTAACTGTCTGACCGGAAAATCTACCAGAGATCTCTTCCGAGCGTGGCCACGCATTTCCAGTTACTACTCCTCGAGTGGCCCGAAGATGTTAATACCCAACGTGGGTGGACAATTCCTGTTGACCCATCTTACACTGTATGATGCAGATCACCATGACCCAGAAGATGTCCATCGGCCTCCTTTCACGGCACGACCTAGGACAAAAACCAAAGTCAATCGGAAACTATACCGACTCAGGTAAATGGTCGCCAGTCTAAAGAATCGACTCATAGGAATAAAATAGAAATCCCCGCCACGACCAGGCTTCAACAATTTTGATAAGGGACTCTATTATGGTCACTGCCCGACAGAGTGTCTCCACAGTCTGTCTATGTAAACGACCAGTCATCTCCATGACCCCATGGTGCTGAACCAACCATCGATCGACTTACAATCTAGTCACTTCGAGAAGTCACCTCAAATGAGTGACTAGGGACAAAACACTAAGTTCATCATGTTCACTTGAATTGGGTTCACCTTTCTTTCAACACATTCGGATATAAACACAGTATTAAAATTTAGTCACACTAAATAAAGGAGTTTTTAATGAAACTCTAACAATGAATGCGATTATCAAATATTTGGAAAAATTGATACGCTATCAATAATTTCATATCTCGTAATCTCTAGCAATTCAGGTACATATTTCAATCCCCATTGAAATGACATGACTATCATGTTCAGCCTGCAAAAGGCATTTCTAATGGATTAGCAATTACTTGCATATTTTCCATCGTTCTGATTTCTATTTCTCTTTGTCTACAAAATCTCATATTACATAAAACCTTCTGAGTACATGTCTAGGTTTAAATCTAAACTTAGGACTCTTGGCCTAAAGGTAGCTCCCACTGTTTTACCAGTATCATGGGATATGATATACAACTATAGGAACTACTTCTAGTCCCTCCAATACCGTCGAATCCAAGCTACTTTCATATGCATCATCATATGATGCAATGTACTCTATTTTCGTTGTGAAATCCGCAATGATAAACTTGCCTGGAACAATTCCAGCGTATACATGACATTTATATTTGAAAATGTCATTTCTACTTGGAACCTTTCCAATTGTATTTTCTGCTTGGAACTCTTCCAACAGATAAATCTTCTATAAAACACAGCCAGTTCGTGGTTTCAAATCACTATGATCAGTTTGGAAACTGAAGTCTGTGTAACCCCTTACACACAACTCACTGTAAACTCAAAATACATGGAACATATCTTTAGTCCTTCGCAAGCACTTAAGGATGTTCTTTATGGCTATCAAGTGACTCTCACTTGGATTTGATTGCAAACGACTTGTCATGCTCCAAGCATGCAAAATGTCGGATTGAGTATACATGACATCGTATATAATTGATCCCGCAGTGGAAGCAAAAAGGAATCAGTTATCATATGTTCAGCTTCCTTGAACTAGTCAAAGATCTTATCAATATAAGAATTTTGACTCAACACTAATATCCTTTTAGATTTATCTTCATAAATCCAGATATCTAAGAGATGTATTCTACTTCTCCAAAATCTTCCCTCATCTAAAATAATCAATAGGTCTCCACATATAAGACTGATGCACACCACATTACTCCCACTAAACTTCATGTATAAACATAATTCCTCGAGATATTGAGAAATATTTTACAACATGATTGACACACTAATTCCAACTCTTTAGTGCTTACTTAAGACATACTCTTAAGCTTGCAAATTAACTTAGGATAATTAGGATCTACGAACCCACAGGTGAATATAAAATATACTACCTGTTCTAGAATCGTATTCAAGAAGGTGGTTCTTGAGGTCCAATTGACATCATACTATTATGATATGCTGTAATCGCTAAGTATATTCGAATGGATCAAAGAATTAAGGTTGGTGCAAAACTCTTGGCCTACCAAGTTATCTTTGAAAACATTTTAATGTTCATCCATGCAAATTTCGATCTTAAAAATCAATTTACATTGAAGAGGTCGTACTTCTTCAAGTAAAATTTACCAGGTCACATACCTGACCATCATGCATGAAGTCCATTACGAATCGCATGACTCTAAGCCATAGCAAGAAGTTGGGACTAGAAACAGTCTTTTATAAGTCACAGATTAGAATTCATCACTTATTAAGGAGTGATAAAATTCCACCTGACCTCTTAGGTTCCGAAGAAACAACTACTGAACAAGCAATGAGGAAACGTTTTCCGGACCATATGCTCAGTTTGTGGCTCTAGAAACATTTTCTCCCACTCTGTCTTATCAAGAAATAATCGTATTTTTATTGAAAGACAACATTACGAGTCATAAACGATTTGTTCTCGTTGTTAACGTAGGATTATTGAGCACTTGTTTCATACGGATAATTTACAAATTAGGTACGCTACCTATCCATATCGTATATGAAACAAAATCCGACTGTTTTAATTGTGCTTAGATATGTTGGGAAAAGAAATAGCAGACAAAATAATAAAATCCCAAAGTTAGTCAAGTGGCTCAGATTAACTTGACAAAGACAAAACCATATCGTATGAGGTTTTGTATCTCTATTCAAAAACACCTTATCTCATAATGTATGTTAGAGAAGTTAACTCGTGAAACTATTTCACAATACTTTTGGTGAAAATCAAAGTCAATACTTAGATATTTACAGTTACGGTTTACTCGTAAGTCCTTGTCTAATACTCTTGGTGATTAACTACTTCACATTGAAGCTCTTTGAACTTTTCAAAGATTTCTCATAGCACCTCATTAAGTAGAATCAAATATAATATATACTTAAATCGTTGGTAAATAAAGTGAAATAGTCATAACCATCTCTGGTTGTGTTTGTTATTGGACCACGCATATTCTAATGTAATATGGCCAATAACTCACTAGTTCGATTTCCTTTTAAAAAAAAGGGGACGAATCATCTTGCCTTGAATACAAGATTCGCACGCACCATAAGATTCAAAATCAGATGGTTTAGGGATAGTTGTCAATACTAGCCTCTTAATGTGCTACACAATCCAGAATTAAGATTAGATTAGGGTCACCAATTTTGAGCCTTTACAATCTATATGACAAGTAATTACTAGTTTAGGTCAAGAATATAATTACCTTTGATTGGTATGGGATAACCATTGACCAAGTATAGGCATAAAAGATACAACGCTTGTTCTATTCACAAAAGTGAAACACTTGTGTCGTACACTAAAGTGGATACTATATTCTTTATTTAGAGGTCATGTACATAATAATGTTTATTAAAGTATACCTCTAAATCCAAAACTAGATTGATCACATTATAACTTTTATATGTCTCTATAGAAATAAAACTACAATAGTTATATTTCCCTTGTAGGTTGACATTTAATCATGGTTAGTCGTCGCACGAATAATTATTATATGCATTGAATACATTGATGAAAACCATAATGGGCATCTAATACCAAAAAATTGCATTTAGCAAAATAAATGTCGATCATATAGATATTATGGGTGAAAATAGTACACCCAATTTCTAACTCTTTAGAAAACTTGGGGCAGATTCTTTTCTTGTTGATATAATGTCATTTCACCCCACAGTTTCACCCCTTTTCATCTCGTCTTGTTTGCCTTTAACGCTCCCTAGGAGCGTTTCTACGTGTTTTACCTTATTCTAGCATATTTCTTGCTTTTATCGTGTTTTTGTAGGTAAACCGTCAATTGAGGCGATTTCTACCTACTTTTGATCAACAAAGAAGAAGGTGAATCATTCGGAGGACCCATGACATACCTTGGGGGCCCTACTCGACGCGCCAAAGCCCTCCCGAGTCAAGGCAAGCGAAACCGAGAAGGAAACAACAAAGTCAAGCGAAGGAAGAAAGGGAATGGGCATCTCACGGTCGTGAGATGCTTTACAAAAAAGAAGGATTTTCGTGGATTTGGTTTCACGGCCGTGAAACTCATCTCACGGTCGTGAAACCTATGTCACGGTCGTGAAATGAACTTCACGGTCGTGACTTGTCCGTGAAACTTGACCTTGCTCTGCCAATTCCTTCACGACCGTGACTTGGAGTTTCACGGTCGTGAGACGTGTTTCACGACCGTGAAACCCATTTCACGGTCGTGACTTGGCCAGTCCATGAAGCTTCTCGAGGCCCATTTTTCCTTCATTTTGAAAACCTATATATAGACCCTCTTATGTAATTAAAGGGCACGAAACCCTAGAGCTGAAACTTTCATAGAACTAGTGTTTAATCTTGTATTAATCCTCCTTAATTAAGCAAATTAGTCGGTTAATTAGTGATTTCGACTTGGTTTAGTGTATGAACTTGGGTTACATTCAAAGATTTGTGACGAAATCTTAGTATTTATATCAAAGTTCTAATCTTTCTCCAAGTTGGTATAATTTCTCTACTTAATCTTGCCTTTAATTAAGTTTTCATTTCGATTATTGTTATCTACTTATTGTTAATTAGAAATGTTTAATGTTGTTGTTGGTTTCCTCTTACAATCTTTAGTAAATGTTGAATTTCCCTTGAGTATGAGTGAGTAGTAATCTTGCTAGGGTTATGTGGGGGATTATGGGTTCTTGTATGGGTTAATGTGTTCTTGTTGGGGTTAATAGTTGATTATTGTCTAGTCTCCATCCTATGCTTATAACATGTTTGATGAAATGCCTACTTGAGTTTGCATGAATCTTTCGTTTGTTTCAAATGCCATAAGATCGATAGTCGTGGTTTTTCGTAGAACCGCTAGTTTGGCAAGCCGTATCTAGTGACGCGATAGCTAGTTAGAGTCGGTTTGAGGAGGAATTGTAAGAACAAAAGCCTCAATTCACTTTCCTAGACTAGATGACTTTTCAACTATTAGACCCGACGCTTTCACTCGACTTTACTACCCATATGAACCCACTCACCCTAGTTTTCCCTCTTATTTGATAAAAATCCAATCTTTCTAGTCTTAGACTCCTTTTGTTCCTTTTATTTGCTTTTAATTGATGTTATTTAGTTTAGCCAACAAATCCAAACCCAAATTACTTTGTGACTTGCAAGAGACTTTAGTAGACTTTTAGATCATTTGTGACAACCCTCGCAAATGCGGAATAATAAATCAAACAAGCATGTGAATAATATGCGGAAATACGGTATTTTAAAAACCTTTAAACATGCAAGTTATATATAACACGAGGTGTGTCAAAATGTTACAAACTAAATACGGAATATACAATAAAGAGACGGGGTCTCTTAAAATGTTAGCAAAGAACAAGTGTTTAACAAAAACTAGTTACTATCGTCTAGAGGTGAACTTTCAGGGACAACGCCCGCTAGCTCACACCCGAACCCCAAAATATCAGATCCAAAAAGTCATCCATAGCATGCAACCTGTTCATCCATGAAAAACATGAATGCCACAGTCAGTGGGGAGTAACTCCGGGTTCTCCCAGCCATATTACATCAAACGTACACATAAGGTAATACGAAAGTAAAGCATGCATATATATATATATACAAGTGAGTTGCGATAAGAATAAATAGGCAATACGATAAATAATGATAGGATCATATGGAAATCAAATCCGTAACCATCATGTTGTTCAAAGACTCGGGATAGACACTCTTAGGCAATCGAATACGCTCACTAGGGCTTGCATCTCACCGTTAGCGGTATAAGATTGATAAGATTGAGACTCGACAGACAAACCAAGACAAGTCATGCGATGATTACACAAATCCAACATATTATCATCCATTCACGAACCAAGACATTGACGGTGTCCAATCATGCAATGACCATGAACAATATCATGAAATCACGCATTCAAAGACGACAAAAGACGACATCTCTCACGGTAAATGAAACGCACTAGCATCGTGTACATGGCAAGTATGATTAAAAGGCATCCACGGGATAAGCATTTCCCTGAACGCATACGCGATGCTTACATTTCGCCTATGTAGACTATTTTCCTCCTGGTAGCACGACGATAATAATACGGTACTAGTCTAAACCTGGCCAGGATCTCGGAATATAACGTTTTCCGATTCGACGTGCGATAAAACGTTTCGCCCCCAAGACTCGGTCTTACACTAGACGCCGAGTACCCCAAATTCGGTAGATCAATTCACGAAAGAGGCGGAAAACGAGCTCAAGCCTCATAACATGCGGTACGCTACATGCAAATAACACCACCTCGCAAGTATACAACATTTGACGGCCGGGTCGATCAACGCATAGCGTTCAACTCCCAACAACGCCGTCATATGCCCACTAACACATGCATTTAAGCAGTAGGATACCTCTCCGTTCCGACATTCCAGCCTTACGAACGGAAAGGTAGCCAAGGGAATGAGAATACAAAGCACGAGACAAAACCGTGCTCAAACCGTAACATATATGAAAACCGACTCAAAGTGGGACATAGCAAAAACCGTCACAAAACATGTGATACATGCGAAAGAGATATCATATATTCAAAACATGAATATTATAAGACATTACGTAAAATTATACGATAAACCGATCATGCGAACTATTCTAAATTACGAGTTTTAGAAATCGTAGGAAAAATATACAGCCGTGTTCCAGGCCGGGCTGGAGACCGGCAGCCGGTGGGCCGGCTCAGAACACAGGCAAAAACTCAAAAACAGTGGAAAGGGATCTGGGCCGGTCAGTCGACCGGCGGCCGGTCGACCGGCTCAGGCAATCATACCAAATCAAAACTTCAATACTGATGTGTTCCAGGCCGGTGGAGGGACCGGCGGCCGGTGGGCCGGCCTGGAGCACCATATCATGCAAAACCC
>JAIUZE010046934.1:0-21474 GCA_022085475.1 Heliosperma pusillum | reverse complement strand
TCCTCATTTTACCTCATTAACTCCACATAAAGCCATATCTGCCTGTTGCCCTTAACTACATCCTAAACTGAGCCTACCTTTGCCGAGCTAGTTTAGTAGTTGAGGTATATTTTACCGTTGTGTCAGTTTTGGCTCGTTATCGTTGATTGGAGTGAGTATTTGCGAGAAAAAGAAGAGAAGTAAGAATAGTGCCTCGATCGAGCAGTTTGTTTAGCTCGATCGAGCAAAGTTTGTGTTTTGTGCCTCGATCGAGTGATTTATTATGCTCGATCGAGAGGTTTTTCCTCAGTCAGCTAAGAAAGAAAAAGAAAAAGAAAAGAAAAGAAAAGAAAATGGAAAAAATGAAAATATATATTGAAAAAATAATTGGCTGAAGTTTTGTTGTTTACACCTCCTGTGCTTATCATTATTTTGTTGAGGTGTTATTTGGGATTTGTGTTGTTTATGCCTATATATGTTAAGGCATCGAGCTTAATTTTTGATTGTTGGAAGATGGAACGAGTTCTATTGCGGTCTTGTTAGGAATTAGCTTGGCTATTTACCCTCACATTTCCATTAATTGTTTTGCCCCTTCTTACCAATTAGCCTCACATATCCATATTTTTGCAAATGTTCGGCACGTGATTGTCCTTGAACGGTGGTTATGCGTGTGTACGGTGCCTGAATCATCTTTCATATTAGTTAGCAATGCATGTTGTGTCGGTCGTAGTCTAGGTGAGTGACTATATTTTCTTCTCTCTCTTATACATATTTACTTACCATTTGCTTGTTGAGAGAAGAGTGACCCGTGAGAGTCCGAATTTGGTTGAGTCTTGCAAGGTCGAAAGTCTAACTTATTTCCAAGATTGTATAAATTCGTTCACTTTCGTATTAAGCTTTGTAGCGATTGATCGAGTGCATTAAACTGTTTAGTATTGACTTGTAGCTAGCTCTGAGACTTACTCCATTCCCCTAGATTTATTTTGTTCCATATAGCTGCATTTAGTTTGCTTGAGGACAAGCAAAGGTTTAGTTTGGGGAAGTTTGATGCGTGTATTTTATATAGACTTTCTAGTCCATTTATGCACCCATTTCTATGTCATTTAGGTGATATTATATCACCATATGCCCTATTTGGCTACTTTGTACTTTCATTACTATTTTGTAGGTACAAGCTGCGTAGTTGCGGAAACCGAGCCAAAACAGTCAACTTTGCATGTATTTAGGAGAATGGAAGGAACGGAACAGAAGCTCTTGCATGGGAAAGCGTGAAACCGCTCGCAATCAAGTCCAAAGCCATGTCCAACACTGCACGATAGGCCAAAAGACCTCGATCGATTATATATTTGGTCGATCGAGGAGAGTTGAAAAGAAAAGTTGCTCGATCGAGCTGTCCTGTGCTCGATCGAGTGGTTGCTGCTGAAAAGTTGCTCGATCGAGTAGAATTGTTACTCGATCGAGTGATTTCCTCCAATAAAGTCCTCGATCCAGTGATTATTTCCCTCGATCGAGTAGAATCTATCATGGGCCTTAAGTCCATAGCTTAATTAGGGTTTAAGAGTCGTGTTTTGCATTATATAAACTCTTATTTACGTCATTAGACGAGATGGAGATTTAGAATCATTAGGATTCTGAACCCTTAGGGTTCGGAATTATTAGCTTTAATCTTCCTTTAGTTTTCTAAACTTTATCTTTGGTTTGCATTCGGGTTTATCGACGTAGGATTTGTTCTTTACGCCGGATTTGCTAAGATTTTAAACTCCTTTCTTCTTTTCTCTCTTTCTTAATCTTAGTCTTAATTACTGTTTCTCTTTCTTAATTACTGCTGCGTTATTGTTCATGCTTGTTAATTACGATTTTATTATGTCTTATGTCATATGTTTAATCGTCTTAGTTAGCATCGTTCATAACATGAGTAGCTAATTCTCTTGTATGTTGGGATGAGGGAAACTGTAGTAATGGCATGTTAGGATAGATTAGTTTAGCTAGTCGTGAGAATCGATCTTTGCAATTTAATTGAGGTTTAGTCGAATGAGTGCACGCAGGAGACTAGACTAGGTAGTTAACCCCGACCTGGATCGAGAGATTAGAAGGGAAGGCTTGCTTAGAATTGATAGGTGACTCCTAAGAGGACGAGAGTTAATTAGGAAATCCCTAGGGCGGTTTGAGACCGAGAGGAGAAAACCATTGCTCTTCTCATTAAAAGATTGACTGACTTAGTTGACCTGTAGATGCCGATACTTCAGTAGACCGAATCCTAGCATATTCTCTCTCTATCTTTATTTCTCTTCCTTTAATCTTATTTAGTGTAGTTAAAACTATTTCAAAACCCCCTAGATTGTTACTTGCAGATTTAGATTTCAGTTAATTAGTTTCCTCCCTGTGGAGATCGACCCTACTTCCGCTATCTTCTTAGTTTGTTGACTTAGGTTTTATTTTTGGTGTATAACGACCACATCAGTCCTACCGAGAGGATTAGAGTCTTGTGTGTACGAAACGTCTTATCGTACATGATTCCGGGAAACGTCTTATCCCGTGAACTTGTTTGTCTAGGTCATGAGTATACGAAATGTCTTATCGTATACGGTTCAGGGAAACGTCTTATCCTGTAGACTTCCATTGACTTGTCTTGCTATTGTACATGATGCTAGTGCGTGTCATTTACCGTGAGAGAATATGTGTTATATTCGTATGATTGGATGGTTGTTTGTAAGTTGATTTGTACGTGAACATTGAGTAGGACACTTGCATGAAATAGATGATTGATGTGGTTTATATGTCGAGTCTCTATCTTATCAAGTATATGCCGCTAACGGTGAGATGTAAGCCCTAGTGAATATATAGTTGCTTAAGGGTGTCTTCCCCGAGTCTTTCTATAATATGATGGTTACGGTTTTGTACTTCATGTACCGATATCTTTATATATTGAATTGCCTATTTATCCTTCTCGTATTTCACATGTATATCTATATATGCATGCTTCTACTTTTGTATTTCCTTTTATGTACGTTTATGTGATATGGCTGGGAGAACCCGGAGTTACTCCCCACTGACTGTGGCGTTCATGTTTTTCATGGATGAACAGGTTGCTTGATTGGATGGCTTTTTGCTTGTGGTATTTTGGGTTCGGGTGTGAGCTAGCAGGCGTTGGCCTGGATGAATCACCTCTAGACGTTAATTAGCTAGTTTGCTATTTACTTTGATATTGGTTAACATTTTGAGAGACTTCGTCTCTTTGTAGTATATTCGATTTTAGTTTGTAATTATTTGACATTCCTCGTATTTTCTTTTAGCATGTAAAAAGTTTTAAAAACACCGTATTTTCCGCTAATTAAATCACATGCTTGTATGTTTTATTTCCGCATTCGCGAGGAATCACATAGTGCCTTATCTATCACGACATCTCCTATAACACAAGTAATAGAGAAACTACCCGGATCCTTTAGTTTAGGAGGAGACTTATTCAGAATTAAACTACTAGACTCTTCCATAAAAGCGACAGTAGCGAAATTCTCAAGTGCCTTCTTACGCGTAACAATATCTTTCATAAATTTGGCGTAAGGTGGTACTTGAGTGATTAGCTCGGCAAAAGGCACAGTTACATGAATGTTTTTAACCATGTCTACAAATTTGCTGAACTGTTACTCCGTCTTTGAATCACGCAAACGACCTGGGTATGGGACTCTGACCATCGGAAATGGGTCCCCAATTTTCTCTTTACTCGGTACCTTCGCAGCAGGGGAAGGTACTTCATCGCACACAACCTCAATTTGCGTGCCTGATGTCTGACATTCACTCGATCGAGACTTCTGTGCACTCGATCGAGTGATTCCTTCCTCATCATCCTTCGATCGAGTGGAAGGGCTACTCGATCGAAGATCTCCTATTACCAGGCTACTCGATCGAGGATTTTCTTCAACAGGACTACTCGATCGAGTGGTAAGTTTACTCGGTCGAGCAGTGTCCTTAACAAAATGCTTCGATCGAGTGGCATTCTCAGTCGATCGATCACTTCTCTGTACATCTTCAGTTAATTCATCCGAGACATCATCGACCTCGGTATGTGTACTTTCAGGGACGTGTACAGGACCGTCATAAGCACGACCACTTCTGCACTAGATTGTACGTGTACAGGACATTGACTGGGTCATTGTCTGGAAGTAGTGAATTGCATCTGTCGAGCAGTTTCCGGAGGGTATATGCACTAGATTGTTGCTCAAGCTTTTGCGCATTGATAGTGGCCTTGAGATCTTCATATTCGGCTTGGGTAATGAGTACCTTGCCTTCATCTACGGGTGGTTGAGATTTTGCAGCAGTTAACTCGGCATATAACTTGGAAAAAGAACCCCCTTGCTTGAATTTCCTATAAGCAAGAACCCTTGCTGAATCAGCCAAACAAGTAATAGGGTCGTGTCCTTCATCACCGCATCTACCACAAACAATCTCAATAGCTTGAACTTGGTGTATTTCACCCAAATTCCCCGTATCTACCACATGAACTTCTTCAACAACAGTGTCCCTCCTTCTCTCCGCTCTAGGATTACCGTAGCTAGCAGAATGGATGGCCATATTTTCAATAAGTTGCCACCCTTCATCATTCTCCACATTAGCCTGGAATCTCCCTCGTGCAGCAGCATCCAGAACCAATATTTGCTCATGAAGCAACCCATTGTAAAATTGGTTGCACAAAAACCATTGCTCAAACCCGTGATGCGGAACTGAGCGAACTATCTTCTTGAACCTGGCCCATGCTACACTCAAATCTTCAGTAGTAGATTGAGTAAAATTCGTGATCTGGCTGCGCAGCGCATTGGTTCGCTGAGGGGGAAAATACCGTCTATAGAAGGCAAGAGCTAGCGAACTCCAATCTTTAACCCCAACAACCTTCCTATCTAAATCTCTCCACCAATCCTTAGCATCATCAGTCAAGGAAAAAGGAAAAAGGAATTCCTTTACCTTGTCTTGCGTCACATCAGCAACTACAGGAATGGCGGAACAATAATCTGTAAATACCTCTACATGCCTAGCTGGGTCTTCATCTACCATACCCCCGAATAAATTCCGCTCCACTAAACTGTAGTAGGACGGGTGTATTGTGAAGGTACCCTCATCAGCAAGAGGGAGGGTAGTTCCCTTAGGTAGAGTCTCAGCACTGGGCTCAGAATGACTCGCAATCTTAGGCATCCTGCAGAGAAATTACAGCAGCAGCAGGTTCAAATGGTCCTCTTTTAGGATATATACCTGCAAATACTAAACACTAACTCAAATATGAGAACAGCCTCAAGGAATAAATTCCTTGAGACCAAAGACAAACTAAAGAAAGCTACAAAATTACACCGCTTCCCCGGCAACGGCGCCAAAATTTGATACGGTTGTCGCAACCCTATCAAAGATAAAACCTAATGGTCTCAACAAAATGCAGTAGAGGCAGTCGGGTATCGAATCCACAGGGAGAGGGAATCCTATAACTTGCTAAGTCTGCCAAGGTAACTAAATTGAGGGGTTTGTTTAATTGATTTTCTAACACTACAAGAGAAAAGGGAAAGAGAAATAAAGAGCGAAATAACAGAAAGAAGAAGAACTAGGATCGTCGGTTCCCCATGGCATCTAGGATCAGGATAGAAATCAAAGTAAAATCTAAACAGGTTTGTGGGTAGTGAAAAGGTCCTTTCGTTCCACTATTCGCCCTAAGAAATACTAACTTAGCTCTCGCCCTCATTAGCATAATCCCAAAGTTCATCACTAATCTGTCCTTTTCCAATCTCTCGATCTAGGTCAAGGGGATATCAAGTCATTCAATTGAATGCGTCGACTCAAACAATTACAAGCTATTAAATGTGATGATTGCTTCCAAACCTAATTTAAAGACTACTAATCAATTCATCTTACCTACGCCACGGTTCCCCTAAATCCTAGCAAAGGAATTAGCTACGCATAATAAAAAGAAGAAGAACAACAACAATAAATAAGAAACAAAGAGACATAGAGAAATAACTAATTGAATTCAAGAACAATAATACCCGAATAGGAAAAAAGAAGAAAGTCAGAGGAAGTCCTCAATTCAGATCCAAATTAAAATTCTAAAATCCAGTCTAGGGTCAGAAGTTGTTTCTCTCGTCTAAAAATCTAAAATAGGGATCCTCCCTATTGCTACGTAGTTTCACCCTTAAGTCGAATAACAAATTACAAGGCGCCCATTGCTTAATACACTATCTCACGAAGCCCATCATCTTGAAACCTCTCGATCGAGTAGAATTTGTTGTCCAAAGCACTCGATCGAGTAACCATAGTGCTCGATCGAGTAAATGTCGAAAGCCAGCAGCTCGATCGAGCAGAACAACGCTCGATTGAGGTCTTCTAATCAATAAGGTGGTCGATCGAAGGTTTGTACACTTCGAACGAGAGTTTTGCTCATGGATTTCGTTCTTCCATTCCTTCAACATGACTTCACGCATTCCGAGACACCAAGATTCCTTTCCGACTCACTTATGTATGCTTGAGGAGCTACAAAATAGCTAGTTTCCCGTCATTCTGGTCCATATTTGCAAATATTGCAAAACAAACCAAAGTAGACTATTCGGGGGATATTCGTAGTAAAACACTACTAAATAAGCATGGAAATGCGTGCAAATATGGCCTAAAAGGTCTATATAAAATGCACGCATCAATAAGATTGAGACTCGACATACAAACCACGCCAAGTCATCCAACGATCACAAATAATCAACATATAATCATCCATCCAAACGTACGAATTCGTTGATAAACATCTCTCATAGTAAATGACACGCACTAGCACCATGTACATAGCCGTTATGATTAAAATCGCATCCACGGGATAAACATTTCCCTGAACGCATACACGATTAACATTTCGTATATGTAGACACAATTCCTCCTGGTAGGACCACGATATAAATATCCGATCCTAGTCTAAACCTGGCCAGACTCTCGAAATAATATTTTCCGATTCGACATGCGATAAACGTTTCGCATCAAGACTCGGTCAACCAAATAGAAGCCGAGTACCCCAAATTCGGTCAACCTTCAAGAAAGAGGCGGAAAGGGCACAAGCGTCATAAACAAGCGGTACTCGACATGCAATGACACCACCTCGCAAGTATACAACATTTGACGGCCGGGTCGATCAATGCAAAGCGTTCGCCTCCCAACAGCGTCGTCATATACCCACTAAAACATACAATTAAGCAATAAGGATACACTCCTTGTTCCGACATTCCAGCCTTACGAGCGAGGAGGTAGCCGGGGAATAAGAGTACATATCACTTAACACTTAGTGCTCAAAATCATAAACATATGTAAAACCGACTCAAAGTGGGATATATCAAAAACCATCACAAAACATGCGATACAAGCGAATAGAATATCATATATTCTAAACTTGAATATTTAAAGTCATTACGTAAGTTTATACGATAAACGAACCATGCGAACAATTATAAATGAAGTATAAGAAAGAATAGCAAAGAGGAATGGAAGCGTGTGCCAGCCAGTCAAGTGGACCGGCTGCCGGCTACCCGGCTGGCACCAAAGTAACATTTGAAAATCA
The DNA here is from genome assembly GCA_022085475.1 of Heliosperma pusillum. Lineage (NCBI taxonomy): Eukaryota > Viridiplantae > Streptophyta > Magnoliopsida > Caryophyllales > Caryophyllaceae > Heliosperma > Heliosperma pusillum. The sequence goes on along the minus strand of JAIUZE010046934.1, from coordinate 13,925 downwards.
CCCAAAACAAAGCATGATCCAGCCGGTCAAATGGTCCGGTTGCCGGCGACCCGGTTGGATCCTATGTCGCTTGGGAAAATGAAGGCAATGTAGGATGTGTCTCAGCCGGTCGGCCAGCTGAGACTTACTTTATACTAAAATTCTCACGTAACATAAACAAAACATCACCCACTTCCCAGCCGGTCAGCTGAGCGGCGACCGGTCGGCCGGCTGGGACCTCATGCATACGAAAATCATCACATATCACTAAAGATTATCCAAAATCATCAACACATATCAACTATCATCATCAATCATCAATACTCATTAATAATTATCAACAAACAACAACCATCATTAACAACACAAATCCTAAGAATACTAATCCTATCCTAAATACGATTGCTAACATCAAAAACACATTAAAACACGTAATGATATCGAGTAACCCTTCACCGTTACCTTTTCTCGTCTTCAATCCTCGTCTAGGTCCTCCTCTACTAGGTTGTAGTCTTTGTCGAGGTCTTGAAGGTCTCCACCTACAATTAGATAACAAAAGATGAATATAATTCACCTTTGAGAAAGACGGATAAATTGAAAGATGAGAAAGACAGTAATTTTATTACCAATTAAGATAGAGGACGAAGAGAGGGGAATATTAAGACGAAAATTAGCGGATTTGAGTAAGTAAAGAAGGAGTAGCGATGATCTTAAGCTTGATCAAGAATGGAGTTAGGGTTATGGTGGTTACTTGATGAGGAAGAAGGAGTGAGTGGAAAATGAGGGAGTTTATGGTTTAAGGGGAGTATAAGGGAGTAAGTGGAAAAACATGGAAAAAGCCAAAAACCGCCTTAAGGCGTAACTCACTCGGAATTTCGAGTAAAGTCCGAAAACGAACTCGGATTTGCTAAATTAGACACGGGAATTTAAATTCTAGACTAAAACTAAATTTCGCTGAAAAGTATCCGTATAATATTTTTATTATAAAAATAGGGTACATTTGCGACTGTTACACGCTGAGTACCTCCGTGACTCACTAGGGGACTCTTGGGCCAAAGAAAACACATTTGGATTGGTCTGTCATCTATTTGGAATGTACCCTAATACCAACCCTAACCCCCACCGCCAGTTTCACAAGAGGTGCTTGACCTGACCATGGCCTTGAGAGAAGAAGAAGTACAAGAGAATGGAGATGGAGAGACCGAAGAACCTACGGCCATGGTGGTGCTTCAAATTCTTATCAATGAAGACTTGTTGTTAACCCCCTCACACTTTGGGAACTATGTGTGATTTAAGTGTGTGGAAGGGAAAATGAATTGAAAAATATATATTTTTTTGTTTGTTTTAGAAGCATTAGAAAAACGAAAATTCCGGCTAGATGAAAACCACGAGGGTGGGCGTCTAGGCAATATTGGAAAAGGTGGTCAAGGACGGAATTAAATCTGAAAGGGCGTTTCGGGTAAAAAGAAAAATCGAGTTGCAATCCACCAAGAGAGGTAAGGAAAAGTTAAGGTGAAAACACGAAAGGGCACCTTAAGCAAAATGAGAGATTTTCGAAAGAAAATCAAATTGAAAAGAAAAGAAAATTTGAAAAAGAAAAAACAAAGAAGCATTCTACTTCCCATGATAAGGATTTTAGAGGAAAGAAAAAGGGAGTGATAAAAAGGCTTTAGGAAGGCGGTTAAGACAGTTTAATTTATTTGGTTACTATTGAAGACTATGGTAGGCTAAATAAACATTTTGGTATAATCTACAAAAGTCTCAATCTTTATTCAAGTATTATAAAAATTCTACTTTCTACTCTCTTTATTAGTAACATTTTCTTTGTTTTAATGGTATTGTGAATGTTTAAGCTTGAAAATTGATCACTTTCTTTGTCTTCTGTTCCATTTGTGCTAGTCTTCCTTGAATGGCTTAGTACTTGAATTTCTTGTGTGGTAACCTTGCATTTTTGTGCATGGCGTAGTCTATGATTTTATAAGAAAGATGATGTTAATGAATGACTCCTAGTTGTCTTAGATTGGTGAAATTTATATTAAACCTAATCCTAATTGTTATTTGCTTCAAAGGTCCTCTCTTTAATGTTAGTATTGACTTTGATACTATTTGTCGAGTCAAGGAAAGTTTGTTGCTGTTGGCTTAGACAATTATAAACATTTTTTTTTTAGAGGATTCTGACTTGTAAGGTGAATTGTATCAAATCTCTTCTTATATTGACTTTTTCTTGCCTATTAGTTATTTGTTGAGTTGTCTCCATATCAAAGTTTACATCTTTTCATGTCAATCAAACTTCCCTTGTTATATGTTCAACATTGTTTACCATTGTTAATAGGCATTGTTTGTTAATATTCTGATTAGTGTTCTTAATTGTGTCATTAGATACTTAGTTTGTGATTAGCTTTTAGTTTAGTTTTTTTTAGCTTTATTTTTGTCTACTCTTGGGATTCGACCCTTGCTTTAGCTATACTAGTTAATTTTGAGTCAATTTTAACGTTTGTTAGGCATTTATAAATTGTTAATTTGACGTGTTATTTGTTGTATATTAAGGGTTTGTATATAGTGAATTAAACAGGATGATATAGAAAATTGAAATATGGTGCTTGGATAAACGTAGAGTCGCAAATGACTGCTCTCCTTAGAAAGTATTTCACCCCTTTACTAGCCTAGGGTTATCGCGAAATCAATCCGAGGATAAAAGTGTTGGACTAGGTGTCCTCCACAATAGTGCACCACATAATAAATCTCATTAAGTAATATAATTGGGATATTTATTGACTATATATATATATGATTAGTCAGTTGTTTAATGTAAATCAATAACGGTTGGCTGACTAGAGTTTGACGCTATTGTCGTATGACGGCGGTGATCAACTGATTCTTTCGGTCACACCTATAGGATGAACCCAAGTAGTAACTAATTATTTGTATATGATACAGTTGATTAGTCCATTACATATATTTGATATGTACGAGAGTTAACTGTTATAAATTGAGTTAGGAACTCAAATTCGATTAAGTTTATTTTTTAATTATGTAATAATTGACTAATAAATTTATATCTTATTTTAATATGATTAAATAAGATCTAACTTAGTAATTAATCGTTAATTTAGTAAATTAGTAGAGGTTTTACATATATTTTGAGGTAGAGATAATTAGTTAATTATATTTAAAAGGAGTTGTAAAATAAATTAACTAAGCATTGTGGGACCCATTATATATTGATATAATGGTAAAATATCACTTAAAAGTTAAGTACATATTATTTATTTATTTGTGTCATATAATTGTTATATGATCAAATTAACACTTAATTATACAAGATAATTAAGCATATGATTAATAAGTATTTGTGGGAAAATTATCAAAAATTAAAATGGACCATAATAAGTCACATAGGGCCGGTTATGGTAGTAGTGGATAGTGATGATGGTTGTTCTTGTTCATGCACATAAGTCACCAAAATCATTACACTTAACACTACACTCCACCACATTACATGCAATAAAATAAGAAGAAAAAAACACTCTCTTGTTGCTCAAAGGGGCCGGCCATATTGTCCTTAAATAGGACAATTGTTGTTCATTTTTCTTCTGAATTCATTCTTGATTTTTCCTTCTACATCTCTATAAAACTTCAACCTCTCACTAAACTCTCAACATACTAATATTTGCTAAGTATATCTAGTGTAGTAATATATACTAATATTAGTAGTATTATATCTATCTTATTATCTAGTCAATAATAAGGTTAGATTATTTGGTTTCATCTTAGTGCAACTAAGAGGAGGTCTTCTACTTTGGAGATTGTTCAAGGATTATCCTTAATTATAGCTCAAGATTAATAAGAAGGAGTTCTTATAGTGCCCAATTATTTTCATTTCAATGTGAGAAAATTTCTTCTTTTATATAATGTCTTTATATTTGCATGCATGTTACATAGATCATTAAATATTATATTAACAAGTAATTTAGTAACTAGTTAGAGGAGTCTAATTAAGGTCTATGGACTTTCATGTGTTATCAGAGCTAGCTTGTAGCATGCATGTTCATTTTGGACATTTTTATTAAAAGTTACAAGATAACTAATAAATCAAAAATTTGAGTTAAAATATAATTTGGACGATTATTTTTGGTGCATGTATACCTACTTACTGCAAAATTGTTGTGGTCAAATTTTGTGATTTTTGGGATTGATTTGCTATTTATTTTGATTTTTGGCTTTTAAACCGAGTTAATATGCATTTTTTATGTTAAAAGTTAACTAAAACTAGTTGCATGTTGATTCTTGCCATGAAATTTAATATGATCTCACATGCATGTCTTACATATTGTATGTAAAATTTCGTAACTTTTAATTAAGTATTGCATGTTTATTGATTTTTATGAGATAAAAGTCAATAATATGAGATTATAATGTTCATAAAATTGAAACGTCCTTTTCTGCTCATGAAATATTTTGGTACATTTTACATTCTGATTTACATCATCTTGGTGAAATTTCGTAATTTGTTTCACTATTTTACTATATTTAATGGTTTTTATTTGATATAACCGTTAAATATAAAGCAATTTGTTCACAAAATTAAATAAAAAGTTTTGGGCAAATGTTTTTGATTTATGAGTTCCTAGAAATTCTCCAGAATGTACAAAATTTTTGATTACAAATTTTATGATGTATACATTTTATTTTGGGTTTATTTCATCCTAGTATGGCCTAGTTATTTTTTATTGTTATTACCTTTAATCTAAGGGATTAACGGTTTCGTTGTAATTTTTAATGCGATCTCGTATCGCCGGTTTGTAATAATTAATAGTTTTATTTTATAGAATAAATGTATAATAGGAATTTTTATATTTGTAACTTTTTATTATGAAGACCGGTGACACCCTCAAGACGGTGCCATTTTTGGAAGGCGTTCCAAGGAGGCAAGAGACCAAGGAGTTGGTTTTCGAATTTGTTATTATCTAGTTAATTTTATTAGCTAGCTGGCCTTACAAGGATTTTTTCGTTGCTTGGTTGCTTTCTTTATTTCCGCTCATGCCAAAATCGTCACACATGCATTTTATTTTTCCGTTATTCTCAATTGAACGTTATTCACAATTCACCGGTTTAGTTCACTTTTAGGGAAATAATGACTAAATTGACAAGATCTCTCACATATTTAAAAATTTAGATTAGCCTTACCAATTAGTAACACCTATGAATCTCGTGTTCATTAGGGCTACCACGCTCGTGGGTCCTTTTTGACCTCTGGAAAGTAGGGTGATACAATCACAAGCCAAAATTGGATTGAACTCAACGAAATAAGCGTTATCTTGGGACTAGGAGATGGATTTAGTTGAAATCCTTCAACCAACAGTTCTAGGGGTAGAATTAGTCAAGTAATGACTTACCATTTTTTTGATAAGGGTAGCATACGATGACTATTTTTATTTAAAGATGGGTCTTAGAATCATTTATATAATTTAGTGAGGGGTCATTATATAAATGCTAAACTTGTTAAAATGTTTTTCAAGTAAATTATGATAACATTGAATGTTTATATATTTCTTTTTGTTGTAGTAACCATATACGCACAATGACAACATCATGGAACACCTCAACCTTGGGTAAGGACTCATGGTTGAGGTCCGTCATGGACAAATGTATCCTAAAAGACGACGATAGTAACTTTGTTAAATGGGAATCAACGATCAAAAGCGCCGCGATATCCGATAACATGCTTCGCTAGTTGATCGAAGCCCCTCCCACCGAACCCGGTTCAAGAACGACCACGCCGGTTCGGGCCGAATATGACCTTTATTTGAAGGTTGCCAATGACATCAAGAATGTCTTGATTTGGTCCATCTTACCCAAACTAAAACTCCAATTGATAACTCTCAATGCATATGGGATATTCACGAGGATAACATCAATGTTTTTGCAAGCCCCTAAAATTCTTCAATATGAGGCGGCCACAAAATGTTTTGAGACTAAGCTCCAGAAGCGCCAAAAGGTTGGCCCACATGTGCTCAAAGTGGTTGAGCATGCCGACACCTTAGGGCGTCTAGGGTGCAAGATTCCTAAGGAGCTAGTGGTGGGTAGAATCCTTCATTCACTCACACAAAAGTTCACCCACTTTAGCGTGAACTACAACATGAACAACAAGCAAAAGAGTTTCCATGAACTCCATGCACTCCTCACCCAAGCGGAGAAGGACATGGAGGCTAGTGGGAGTGAAACCAAGGATGTTCTTTCAATGCGATTGAAGAACATGAACCTTGGAGTGAAGAAGGACAAAGCAAAGGGTAAGACTCTTTTCAAGAAAGTTGGCAAGGGAAAGGTAAGGTCTTTATGAAACCCAAGCCCAAAGTCAACAAACACGCGGACGCGGATTACTATTATTGTAATGGCAAAGGGCATTGGAAACGCAATTGCCCCAAATATTTGAAAGACAAGAAAGACGGTTGTGTGACAACGTCAGGTAAAATTCTTTCATCACTCTATATGATAGATATTAACTTTTCTAGTGCATCTTCTTGGGTATTTGATACCGGTTGTGGTTCTCACCTTTGTAAACATGTACAGGGGCTGAAGGACGCGCGAGCACTAGCCAAGGGTGACGTGGACTTGCGCATGGGAAATGGAGCTAAGGTAGCCGCAATTTTCGTGGGCACCTACGTTCTTCGTTTGCCTAATGGTTTAGAGTTGTATTTAAATAATTATTATTATGTACCAACTCTTACCAAGAACATTATCTCTATTTCCGTGTTAGACAGGGAAGGTTTTTCTTTTTGGATTAAGAACAATCATTGTACTTTTTCTTTTAATGAAATGGTTTGTGGCGAGGCCATTTCTGTTTGAGGTATTTATGTTCTAGATAATGCAAAAGAGATCTATTTTGTAGAAAACAAGAGGCTTAAAACAGGTGACCCTAATCAATCATACCTTTGGCATTGTCGTTTAGGGCACATACTTATTTCGTCAAATGTACTCAAACCATTCGATTATGAATCTTATGGTGTATACAAATGTAACACCCGCAAATGTACCCTATTTTTATATTAAAAATATTATACAGATACTTTTCAGCGAAATTTTAGTTTTAGTCTAGATTTTAATTTCCCATGTCCTTTTAGAAAATCCGAGTTCGTTTTCGGACTTTACTCGAAATTTCCGTATGAGTTACGCCTTAAGGCGCTTTTGGGCTTTTTCCCATAATTTCCACTCACTCACCTTATATCTCCTAAAACCCTAACTCCCTAACTTTCCACTTACTCCTTCTTCCTCAATAGGTAACCACAATAACCCTAACTCCATTTTTGATCAAGCTTAAGTTCCACACTACTCCTTCATCCCTTGCTCAATTCCGCTAATTTTTGTCGTAATCTTTCCCTCTCATCGTCCTCTATCTTAATTGGTAATAAAATTATCGTCTTTCTCACGTTTCAATTTATCCGTCTTTCTCAAAGGTCAATTATATTCATCTTTTGTTGTCTAATTGTAGGTGGAGACTTTCAAGAACTCGACAAAGACTACTACTTAGTAGAGGAGGACCTAGACGAGGATTGAAGACGCGAAAATGTAACGGTGAAGGGTTACTCGATATCATTACGTGTTTTAATGTGTTTTTGATGTTAGTAATTGTATTTAGAATAGGATTAGTATTCATAGAAATTGTGTTTGTTGATGATGGTTATTGTTTGTTGACAATTGTTAATGTTAGTTGATGATAGTTGATATGTGTTGATGATTATGGATGGTTCTTAGTGATGTTTGATGATTTTCGTGTACATGTGGTCCCAGCTGGCCGACCGGCCGCCGGTCAGCTGACCGGCTGGGAGGTGGCTGAGGTTTTATTGATGTTACGTGAAAATTTTGGTATGAAGTAAGTCTCAGACGGCCGACCGGCGGAGACACACCCTATACTTTCTTCATTTTCTCAAGTGACATATGTTCCAGCCGGGTAGCCGGCAGCAGGTCCACTTGACCGGCTGGATCACGCTGTATTTTCAAATGTTTTCATATGTTACCAAAACGCCAGCCGGGTAGCCGGCAGCCCGTCACCCTGACCGGCTAGCACACGCTGCCATTCCTCTTTCTATTCTTTTCTTATACTTTCATTTATAATAGTTCGCATGGTTTGTTTATCGTATAAATTTACGTAATGACTTTAAATATTCATGTTTAGAATATATGATGTTCCTTTCGCTTGTATCGCATGTTTTGTGACGGTTTTTGATATATCCCACTTCGAGTCGGTTTTACATATGTTATGATTTGAGCACTAATTGTTAAGTGCTATGAACTCTCATTCCCCGGCTACCTCCTTGCTCGTAAGGCTGGAATGTCGCAACGAGGAGATGTATCCTTAGTGCGTAATTGCATGTTTTAGTGGGCATATGACGACGTTGTTGGGAGACGAACGCTTTGCGTTGATCGACCCGGTCGTCAAATGTCGTATACTTGCGAGGTGGTGTCATTGCATGTAGCGTACCGCTTGTTTATGATGCTTGTACCCTTTCCGCCTCTTTCGTGAAGGTTGACCGAATTTGGGGTATTCGGCTCCTATGGTTGACCGAGTCTTGGATGCGAAATGTTTATCGCATGTCGAATCGGAAAATGTTATTTCGAGAGTCTGGCCAGGTTTAGACTAGGATCGGATATTTATATCGTCGTCCTACTAGGAGGATTTGAGTCTACATATACGAAATATTAATCGTGTATGCGTTCAGGGAACCCGGAGTTAATCTTTATATATTGAAATGCCTATTTATCTTTCTCGTAATTCACATGTATATTTATATATGTATGCTTCTACTTATGTATTTTCGTTTAAGTATGTTAATTGTGATATGGCTGGAAGAACCCGGAGTTACTCCCCACTGACTGTGGCGTTCATGTTTTCATGGATGAACAGGTTGCTTGGATGGATTTTTCTTGTTGTTTTTGGGTTCGGGTGTGAGCTAGCGGGGGTTGGCCTTGACGATTCACCCCTAGACGTTTCTTAGCTAGGTTGCTAATAACTTTTTGTTTGATCACGTTTTGAGAGACTACGTCTCTTTGTATTATATTCTACTTTAGTTTGTATTTATTTGACATTCGTCGTACTTTACTTTGGCATGTAAAAAGGTTATAAAAATACCGTATTTTCCGCTATATAAATCGCATGCTTGTTATGTTTTATTTTCTCTATCGCAAGGGTTGTCACAGTTGGTATCAGAGCCTATGACGCTCCCGACGCACACACATGATCCCTAAACTTAAATTACTTGACCGTGAAATAACAAATGAGAGATGGGTAGAAGTTAAGGACTTTACTTTGTAGTCTCGTTGTTTAAGCTAAGAGTTAGGATTAACTTGTTTTGTTTTTGTTTCTTATGAAGATGGTTAGACCTCGACTAGTAGAGAATGTTATGCTAGAAGCTCTTACTCAAGTGTTAAAGAATCAACAAGATGCGGCAAATGCTCATGCCGACCAAGTCCCTCCTCGTAGAGAAGACAATCACCAAGGAGGCTATGCTTTGGTGGCTAGCCAAATTGCTAGGAGCAAGATCACGCCGTATGGTGGAGAACCGGACCCTACTGAGCTTTCAGAGTGGTTTCCGGAGATGGAAAAGCAATTCGACTTGTACCAGGTCCGTGATAAGGACAAGGTGAGGATTGCTAAGGACTTCCTTGTAAGGGAAGCCGACAATTGGTGGGCAATTACTGAAAGTCCATAGACCTTAATTAGACTCCTCTAATTAGTTACTAAATTACTTGTTAATTTAGTATTTAATGATCTATGTAACATGCATGCAAATATAAAGACATTTATATAAAAGAAGAAATTTCCTCACATTGATATGGAAATAAAATGGGCACAACAAGAACTCCTTCTTGTTGTTCTTGAGCTATAATTTGGGATGAACACAAGTAATCTCCAAACTAGAAGATCTCATCTAAGTTGCACCAAGATGACACCAAATAATCTACCCTTATTATTAACTAGATAATAAGATAGATATTATACTACTAATATTAGAATATATTACTACTCTAGTAATACTTAGTAAATATAAGTATATGAGAGTTTTTAGAGAGAAGATGAGTTTTGAGAGATGAATGATAAATAAGCAAGAATGAAGAAGTGATGAAATGAACAACAATTGTTCTATTTAAGGCCAAGAGGGTCGGCTCAAGTATCACCAAAAGAGTGATTTTTTCTTCTTATTTTATTGCCATGCAAAGTGGTGGTGTGTTGTAGTGAGTAAAATAATTTTAGGTTTACTATTCATGTCATAATCACATGTTGCTTGTGAGTATGAATAAGAGCAACCATCATCACCATCCACTACACTATAACCGGCCATGTGAGCCTTATTTTGATCCATTTTGATTTTTGATATTTGTCCCACAAATACTTATTAATCATATGCTTAATTATTTTGTATAATTAAGTGTTAATTTGATCATATAACAATTATATGACACAAATAAATGAATAATATGTACTTAACATTTTAAGTAATATTTTACCATTATATCAATATATAATGGGTCCCACAATGCTTAGTTAATTTATTTTACAACTCTTTGTAAATATAATTAACTAATTACCTCCATCTCAAAACCTCAACTAATTTAGTAATTTAACGATTAATTACTAAGTTAAATCTTATTTAATCGTATTAAAATAAGATATAAATTTATTAGTCAATTATCGCATAATTGAAAATAAATTTAATCGAATTTGAGTTCTCAACTCAATTTCTAACAATTAACTCTCGTACATATCGAATATATGTAATGTACTAATTAACTGTATCGTATACAAATAATTAGTTACTATTTGGATTTCATCCTTTAGGTGTGACCGAAAGGGATCAGTTGATCACCGCCGTCAAACGACAATAACGTCAAACTGTAGTCAGCCAACCGTTATTGATTTACGTTAATCAACTGACTAATCATATATATAGTCAATAAATATCCCAATTATATTCCATAATAAGATTTATTATGTGGCGCACTATTGTGGAGGACACCTACTCCAACAATCTCCCACTTGTCTGACACAAGTGTGCGTCACCCATTCTCTTGTCTCTTTATCACATCTCCCACTCAACGCAAGGTGTCTTTCAGGTCGCACTTGCGATTGATTATATCTAGAGTGGTTTTCTCGATAGGGAGAGTAACTGTCTGACCGGAAAATCTACCATAGATCTCTTTCCGAGTGTGGCCACGCATTTACAGTAACTTCTCCTCGAGCGGCCGAAAGATGTTTGTACCCAACGTGGGTGGACAATTCCTGTTGATACATCTACTCTGTATGATGCAGATCACCATGATCCAGAAGATGTCCATCGGCCTCCTTTTACGGCACGACCTAGAACATCAACCAAAACCAATCGGAAATTGCACCGACTTAGATAGACGGTCGCCAGTCAAAAGAATCGACTTATAGGAATAAGATAGAATACCCTGCCACGACCAGGCATCAAATAATTGATTTAAGGGTCTCTACAACGTCACTGTCTGACAGAGTGTCATACAGTCTGTCTATGTAAACGACCAGTCATCTCCATGACCTCATGGTGCTGAACCAACCATCGATCGACTTACAATCTAGTCACTTCGAGACGTCACCTCATTGAGTGACTAGGGACAAAATACTAAGTTCGTCCTATTCACATGAATATGGTCCAATATTGTCTTATAATCTATTCGGATAAACAAAGTATTAAATTTAGTCAAACTAAATAAAAGAGTTTAAAATAAAACTTGAACAATGAATGCAATTATCATATATGAAATAGTTAATACAACATTCAATTATTACATATTACATAATCTAAAGTAATTCTGGTACACGTCTTAATCCCATTGTGACGACATGACCATCATGCTTAGCCTTTGACAAAGGCTTGGTTAAAGGATCAGCAATGTTGTCATCTGTCCCAACCTTACAAATGTCAATTTCCTTTCTGTCCACGTAATCTCTAATTACATGATATTTCCTAAGTACATGTCTAGACTTGTTACTAGACTTGGGCTCGTTTGCTTGAAAAAAGCCCCACTATTATCACAATAAATCGTGATAGGATCTTTGGCAGTAGGCGCTACAGTTAGTCCTTCCAAAAATTGTCGAATCCACACAGCTTCCTTTGCAGCTTCAGACGCTGCAAGGTACTCTGCTTCTGTTGTAGAATCCGCTGTAACGCTTTGCTTGAAACTCTTCCAGTAAACAGCTCCTCCATTCATCATATAAACGTAGCCGGATTGGGATTTCATATCATCCCTATCTGTTTGGAAACTGGCATCTGTGTAACCCTTTACACGTAACTCAGTCTCGCCTCCAAACACTAAGAACGAATCCTTGGTCCTTCTCAAGTACTTTAGGATGTTCTTTACGGCTATCCAGTGACTCTCACCTGGATTTGCTTGGTAACGACTTGTCATGCTCAAAGCATATGCAACATCGGGGCGAGTGCACATCATAGCATACATGATTGATCCAACAGCAGATGCGTAAGGGATCAATTTCATGCGTTCAATCTCCTCGGGTTTGGTAGGGCACTCTGACTTGCTCAAAGTGATCCCACTCCCATAGAAGAGATCCTCTCTTAGGTCTGTCAGGTTTAACGACAAGAATCTTATCAAAAAAAGTTTCCTGACTTAATGATAGTATCCTCTTAGATATATCGCTATAGATGCGGATACCTAAGATGAGCTGGGCCTCTCCTAAGTCTTTCATTTGGAAATGAATCCCTAGCCACTCCTTTACAGAAGTGAGCATTGGAATATCATTCCCAATGAGTAGTATGTCATCTACATACAAGACTAGAAAAGTTACTTTACTCCCACTAAACTTCATGTATAAACACGGTTCCTCGACACTTCGAGTGAAACCATTTTCTTTAATTACATGATCGAAACGATATGATTCCACTCATGGATGCTTGTTTAAGACAATAAATGGACTCTTAAGTTTGCATTACCTTCTTAGGGTTTTGAGGATCCACAAAACTTAGGTGCCGGTTCATGTCCCCACTTCCTCTTCTAGAATCCCATTCAAGAAAGCAGTTTTGACATCCATTTGCCAAATCTCATAATTATGAAATGCGGCAATCGCTAAGATAATCCTTATGGATCGAAGCATGGCGACTGGGGCGAAGGTTTCGTCATAGTGAAGACCATGAACTTGGGTGAAACCTGTTGCCACCAATCTAGCTTTGTAAACATCATTATGTTTATCTTTGCCACTTTTGATCTTATAGATCCACTTACACTGAAGAGGTCGTACCTCCTTAGGTAAATCAACCAAGTTCCATACTTGATTGTCGTACATAGAATCCATTTCGGATTGCATGGCTCCTAGCCATAGCTTTGAGTCGGGACTAGAAATGACTGCTTTGTAGGTAGTAGGTTCGTTACTTTCAAAAAGCAACACATTATAGTCATCACCTTCCTCTATAATACCAAGGTATCTATCAGGTTGATGACTAATTCTGCTTGACCTCCTAGGTTCCGAAGGAATAATGACCGTGCCAGACAAAGAGGGAACGTTTTCCTCGTCGTCCTTTTCGGTTTGTGGCTCTTGGACTTTATCAAGTTCAAATTTTCTCCCACTCTGTCTTTTAGAAATAAAATCGTTTTCTAAAAAGACTGCATCACGAGACACAAACACTTTGTCCTCGTGTTTATTGTAGAATTAATAAGCACGTGATTCCTTTGGATATCCTACAAAAAGACATTTGTCAGATTTGGGTGCGAGTTTATCGTCAGACTTATTCTTAACAAAAGCCTCGCATCCCAAAATTCTCATAAATGACAAATAAGGGACTTTTCCTGTCCATATCTCATATGGAGTCTTGTTTGCCGCTTTAGTCGGGCTTCGATTTAGTAAAAATATTGCAGATAAGATAGCAAAACCCCAAAAATAATCAGGAAGCTCTGTTAGACTCATCATAGATCGAACC
>JAIUZE010046933.1:0-14546 GCA_022085475.1 Heliosperma pusillum | reverse complement strand
ATCTTATAGATCCCCTTACACTGAAGAGGTCGTACCTCTTTAGGTAAATCAACCAAGTCCCATACTTGATTGTCGTACATAGAATCCATTTCGGATTGCATGGCTCCTAGCCATAGCTTTGAGTCGGGACTAGAAATGGCTGCTTTGTAGGTAGTAGGTTCGTTACTTTTAAAAAGTAACACATTATAGTCATCACCTTCCTCTATAATACCAAGGTATCTATCAGGTTGATGACTAATTCTGCTTGACCTCCTATGTTCCGAAGGAATAATGACCGTGCCAGACAAAGAGGGAACGTTTTCCTTGTCGTCCTTTTCGGTTTGTGGCTCTTGGACTTCATCAAGTTCAAATTTTCTCCCACTCTGTCTTTTAGAAATAAAATCATTTTCTAAAAAGACTGCATCACGAGACACAAACACTTTGTCCTCATGTTTATTGTAGAAGTAATAAGCACGTGATTCCTTTGGATATCCTACAAAAAGACATTTGTCAGATTTGGGTGCGTGTTTATCGTCAGACTTATTCTTAACAAAAGCCTCGCATCCCCAAATTCTCATAAATGACAAATAAGAGACTTTTCCTGTCCATATCTCATATGGAGTCTTGTTTGCCGCTTTAGTCGGGCTTCGATTTAGTGAAAATATTGCAGATAAGATAGCAAAACCCCAAAAATAATCATGAAGCTCAGTTAGACTCATCATAGATCGAACCATATCTAATAAAGTTCGATTTCTCCTTTCGGATACACCGTTTAATTGAGGTGTCCCAAGGAGATTCCATTGTGATATCTATACCACCAATCTTTTAGGTGTGAATCAAATTCATTGTTCAATTATTCACCCCCACGATCAGATCGTAGGTCTTTATCTTTTATTCAATTGGGTTTTCTACAATCACTTTTGAAATTTTTTGAATTTTTCAAAAGCATCACTTTTATGCCTCATCAAGTAGACATATCCATATCTACTCAAGTCGTCGTTAAAAGTAATGAAGTAGGGATAACCACCTCTAGCTCGGATAGTCATTGGACCGCATACATCCGTATGTATAAGTCCTAATACTTCACTTGCTCGTGTCCCTTTTCCTGTAAAAGGAGCACGAGTCATCTTGCCTAGAAGACAAGATTCGCATACGCCATAAGATTCGTAATCGAATGGTTTGAGTACTTTGGATGAAACAAGTCTCTTTATGCGTCGTTCGTTTATGTGCCTTAAACGACAATGCCAAAGGTATGATTGATTAGGTTCACCTGTTTTGAGCTTCTTGTTTTCTACATGATAGACCTCTTTTGCAATATCTAGAACATAAATACCTCCAATAGAAATGGCCTCGCCATAAACCATTTCATTTAAAGAAAAAGTACAACGATTGTTCTTAATACAAAATGAAAAACCGTCCATGTCTAAACACGGAAATGGAGATAATGTTCTTAGGACGAGTTGGGTACAATCCTAGCAATTATTTAAATACAACTCTCAACATTAGGCAAAAGAAGAACTAGGTGCCCACGGAAACTGCGGCTACCTTAGCTCCATTTCCCATGCGCAGGTCCACGTCACCCTTGGCTAGTGCTTGCGCGTCCCTCAGCCCCTGTACATGATTACAAAGTTGAGAACCACAACCGGTATCAAATACCCAAGAAGATGTACTAGCAAAGTTAATATCTATCATATAGAGTGATGAAAGAATTTTACCTGACGTTGTCACACAACCGTCTTTCTTGTCTTTCAAGTACTTGGGGCAATTGCGTTTCGAATGCCCTTTGCCATTACAATAATAGCAATCCGCCTCCGCGTGTTTGTTGACCTTGGGCTTGGCCTTATAAAAGACCTTGGCCTTTCCCTTGCCGGATTTCTTGAAAAGAGTCTTACCCTTTCCCTTGTCTTTCCTCACCCCAAGGTTCATGTTCTTCATTTTCATGGAAAGAACATCTTTGGGTTCACTCCCACTAGCCTCCATGTCCCTCTCCGCTTGGGTGAGGAGTGCATGGAGTTCATGGAAACTCTTTTCCATGCCATTCATGTTATAGTTCACCCTAAATTGGGTGAACTTAGGTGAGAGTGAATGAAGGTCTTACCACCACCAAATTCTTCGGAATTTTGCGCCTGAACGCCTGAAGGGTGTCCGCGGTGCTCAACCATTTTGATCGCACGTATGGGCCACTTTTTGGCCCCCTTTGAAGCTTAGTGTCAAACGATTTCGTAATGGGCCTCATATTTGAGAATTTTGAGGGGCTATGTGCGAAAACATCGAAGTGATTCCGCGATGAAATATCGATATGCATTGAGAGATATCAATTGGAGTTTGAGTTTGGGTGAGATTGACCAAATCAAGACATTATTGACGTCATTTGCAACCTTCAAATAAAGGTCATATTCGGCCCGAACCACCGCGGACGATCTTGGCGCGGGTTCGGTGGGGGGCTCTTCAACCAAGTAGCTAAGCACGTTATCGGATAACGCGGCGCTCTTGATCGTTGACTCCCATTCAACGAAGTTACTTCCGTCATCCTTAAGGACACACTTGTCCATGACGGACCTCAACCATGAGTCTCTACCCAAGGTTGCAACGTTTGATGATGTTGACATTATGCGAATGTGTTAACTACAACAAAAAGAAATATATAAACATTCATTGTTAATTTTCTTGAAAAACATTTTAACAAGTTAAGCATTCATATAATGACCTCTCACTAAATTATATAAATGATTCCAAGACCCATCTTTAAAAAAAAAATAGTCATCGCATGCTACTTTTTATCTAGAAATGGTAAGTCGTTACTTGACTAATTCTACCTTTAGAACTCTTGGTTGACGGATTTCAACTAAATCCATCTCCTAGTCCCAAGATAACGCTTATCTCGTTGAGTCCAATCCAATTTTAGCTTGTGATCGTATCACCCTACTTACCCGAGGTAAAAAGGGACCCACGAGCGGGGTAGCCCTAATGAACACGGGATTCATAGGTGTTATTAATTGGTAAGGCTAATCTCAATTTTTTAAACATGTGAGAGATCTTGTCAATTTAGTTATTAATTCCCTATAAGTGAACTAAGTCGGTGAATTGTGAATAACGTTGAATTGACAATAACGGTAAATAAAATGCATGTGTGACGATTTTTGGCATGAGCGGAAATAAAGCAAGCAATCAAGCAACAATAAAATCCTAGTATGGCCACCTAGCTAATCAAAATTAACTAGATAGTTACAAATTCGGAAACCAACTCCTTGGTCCCTTGCCTCTTCACTTTGAACACATTCCAAAATGGCACCGTCTTGAGGGAGTCACCGGTCTTCATAAAAATAATTACAAATATACAAATATACAAATTCCTATTATACATTTATTCTATAAAATAAAATTATTAAATTATACAAACCGGCGATACTAGATCGCAATAAAATTACAACCAAACCGTTATTCCCTTACATTACGGGTAATAACGATTAAAAATAACTAGGCCATACTAGGTACAAAATTTGCATAAATTATTAAATAAATGACATTTATTCATTCAACCATAAATTAAATAAATTGCTGCAAAAATTCATGCCAAAATCGTCCTAGATTCAATTCATTCTCATTGTAGCTCAATTTTTTTTCGGGATTTATTGATTTTTAACCATTAAAAATCACTATCAACATTTAAATCGCATTTAAATTCAAACTAATTAACTAAACTGATTTAGAACTCAAAATTAGTCACTACTAATTTTGTTGGTCATTAATTAGATTGATTTGATTTCATTTGCTAAATATTACGGTTTAATCATAACAATTATGAAATAAAACCAAAATAAAAAATAAACATCATAAAATTTGAAACCAAAAATTTTTGTAAATTCTGGAAAATTTCCAGGAACTATAAAAATAAAAAACATTTGCCCAAAAATTTAAATTAATTTTATGAACAAATAGCTTTGTATTTAATGGTTTTATCAAATAAAAACATTAGATATAGTAAAACATTTGCCCAAAAACTTTTCAAGACCAGAAATGGACGTTTCAATTTTATGAACATTATAATCTCATATTATCGACTTTTATCGTATAAAAATCAATGAACATGCAATACATAAGTAAAATTCACGAAATTTTACATACAATATGTAAGAAATGCATGTGAGATCATATTAAAATTTCATGGCCAGAATCAACATGCAACTATTTTTAGTTAACTTTTAACTCATAAAATGCATGTTAACTCGGTTTAAACGCCAAAAATCAAAATAAATAGCAAATTAATCCCTAAAATCACGAAATTTGACCACAAACATTTTGAGGTCAGTAGGTATACATGCACCAAAAATTTTCGTCAGAATCGTATTTTAACTCAAAATCTTTGATTTATTAGTTATCTTATAACTGTAATAAAAATGTCCAAAATGAACATGCATGCTACAAGCTAGCTCTGATACCAATTGAAAGTCCATAGACCTTAATTAGACTCCTCTAATTAATTACTAAATTACTTTTTAATTTAGTTTATATGATCTATGTAACATGCATGCAAATATAAAGACATTTATATAAAAGAAGAAATTTTCCTCACATTGATATGGAAATTATATGGGCACAACAAGAACTCCTTCTTGTTGTTCTTGAGCTATAAATATGGATGAACACAAACTATCTCCAAAGTAGAAGATCTCCTCTAAGTTGCACCAAGATTAACCCAAATAATCTACCCTTATTACTAACTAGATAATAAGATAGATATTATTCTACTAATATTATGACTATATTACTACACTAGTAATACTTAGTAAATATTAGTGTTTGAGAGTTTTAGTAAGAATATGAGGTTTTAGAGAAGTAAGGAAACAAAGCACAAAATGAAGTAAGTATAAAATGAACACAAGTGGTCATTTTATAGGCCATTTGGCCGGTCCAAATTGTCCAAATAAGGACTCTTATTTTGCATAATTTGATCACATGCATTAGAGTGGAGGGTTGTAGAACAAGTGATGATTGTTTACTACTTGTTATGTCACTTTCATAAAGTAACTAAAGAGTAAAAATAAGAACAAAATCATCACCATGTAACTACTAGCCCAACCGGCCACAATGGCCTTAGTTTGGTCCATTTTGATTGTTGATATTTGTCTTACAAATACTTATTGATCATATGGTTAATTATCTTGTATAATTAAGTGTTAATTTGATCATATAACAATTATATGACTCAATTAAATAAATAATATGTACTTAACATTTTAAGTAATATTTTACCATTATATCAATATATAATGGGTCCCACAATGCTTAGTTAATTTATTTTACAACTCCTTGTAAATATAATTAACTAATTACCTCTATCTCAAAACCTCAACTAATTTAGTAATTTAACGATTAATTACTAAGTTAAATCTTATTTAATCGTATTAAAATAAGATATAAATTTATTAGTCAATTATCGCATAATTGAAAAATAAGCTTAATCGAATTTGAGTTCTTAACTCATTTTCTAATAATTAACTCTCGTACATATCGAATATATGTAATGTACTAATTAACTGTATCGTATACAAATAATTAGTTACTATTTGGATTTCATCCTTTAGGTGTGACCGAAAGGGATCAGTTGATCACCGCCGTCAAACGACAATAACGTCAAACTCTAGTCAGCCAACCGTTATTGATTTACGTTAATCAACTGACTAATCATATATATAGTCAATAAATATCCCAATTATATTCCATAATAAGATTTATTATGTGGCGCACTTTTGTGGAGGACACCTACTCCAACATAGAGACCTAAAGCCATTAGCGTGTCGCGATGAAGAAAACACGAGGGAACAATAGGATTGTGCGAGAGTGATTCAAACCAATTCTTTTGAGTTTGGGATTCAAAAATTACCTCCGGATAGTCAGGTAGACTATCTAAAGGTTCTTGTGGTATCATTGCGGTACTCGGGTCAACTGGAGTTCCGCCGCTGCCTGACATGCTCGTGTCAGCATGTGGCGGCGGACTTGCTGTCTGGCGCCTGGAAGTTTGTCTGGCGATCATCCTCCGTCGCTTGCCTCCTTCTATAGTTTACCTATCACAAGCAAAGTTTAATTGTTAGACATGTAATTTTTCAGAAATCCCAAATCAATTGAAAACTCAAACCCTTATTTTTTCAATTAGGATTATTGGAAAGTAGTAGCAATGAATGATTGAAAGGAATTAAAGCAATAAAATTTACTTGTCAGGGTTAGAAATGGATTGATTTAAAAGGTGAGAGTGATTAAGTGAAAGAAGGAGGGAGAAAGTGAGTCTAGCAGCCGAAAAAAAAGAAGAAGAGGGAAGAAGGAAGAAAAAGATGCGAGCAAGGGTTAAATTGCAGCAGTGTTTGAATTTTTTTTTTCGTTTTGCTTCGCTTTAGTTGATCGACCGGTTTATTTAGTCGATCGACTAACTCTAGCAAAAAACCTTATGTCACCAAAATTAGTCGATCGACCACAAAAGTCAGTCGATCGACTAATCCTCGCAAAAATCCCTGTCTCAGCAATATTAGTCGATCGACTAATTAAACTAGTCGATCGACTAAATCTCGCAAAAAAAAATCCTGTCTAAGAAAAAGTAGTCGAACGACCAAAAAAAAAAATCAGTTGATCGACTTTTCTGATGAAAACGCTGCTCATCTTTTTTCGTTTTGCAAAATTGCGCGACACGATCTCCTATAATGCACCTTTCAGTCAAAAGTTAGTCCCTCATTCTTACTTAATACTCAAACGAAATTAATGACAAGCACTAATAACCTAAATTAATAACTAAAAATAATTCAACTCACAAAGCTAATCTAAACTAAGCTAATAGCAAAAAGTTCAAACTTACAAGCTTAATACAATCCGGGTTGCCTCCCGGTAAGCGCTGGTTTATGAGGTCCCGCTCGACCTTGTTACCTCAACTGGCATGTTCATCAATATGGTCGAAGTATAATAGTTCGATCATTCCAATAGAATCCGTGGTTCCATAGTAATGCTTTACTTGATGACCATTTACCTTAAACCGCTTGCCTTCGGAGTTTTCTAACTCGACTGACCCAAACTTAGAAACAGAAGTTATCGTATAGGGGCCAGACCACCTGGACTTCAGTTTACTAGGAAAAAGGCGGAGTTGGGAATTGAATAGCAATACTTTCTCACCAACTTTGAACTCTCGCGGTATAAGCCTCCTATCATGCCACCGCCTTGTCTTCTCTTTGTATATTCTGGAGCTTTCATAGGCATTCATCCGGAACTCTTCCAGCTCATCTATCTGCAACAAACGTTTCTCACCACAAAGTTTGTTGTCAAAATTCAATTCATGAATGGCCCACCAAGCCTTTGCTCTAATTCTACGGGTAAATGACAAGATTTACCATAGACCAATCTATATGGTGAAGTGCCAATTGGTGTCTTAAATGCAGTTCTATAGGCCCACAAGGTATCATCCAGTTTCATACTCCAATCTTTTCGAGATTTAGAGACAACGTTTGCTAAAATTTCTTTGATTTCCCGATTGGAAACCTCTACTTAACCACTAGTTTGAGGTGGTATCCCAAACCATGACGGTGTGCAACACCATATTTAGACAATAAAGCACAAAGTTGTTTTTCTTTAAAATGCATACCTCCATCGCTAATGACAACTTGAGGGACACCAAAGCGAGGGAAAATTACCTCTTTAAATAGTTGGATGACAGTCTTAGCATCACAATGGATCGAGGCAACAACCTCTACCCACTTGGATACATAATCAACAACGACTAATATATATCGATTACCTTTGCTAGACGAGAATGGACCTTGGTAATCAATGCCCCAGACATCAAAAACCTCGACCTCTAGTATTCCTACTTGAGGCATCTCATGCCGCTTAGATATATTTCCTGTCCGCTGACATGCATCACAAGCTACCACAAAATCCTTAGCGTCTTTAAACATAGAGGGCCAATAAAAACCAGATTGAAGTAGCCACGGTTCGAGACGGACCGTGGTGACCACCATAAGATAAAGAATGGCATGCTTCTAGGATTGCCTTGGTCTTCCACTGCGGTATACACCGTCGATAAAGACCATCCGCACATTCCTTAAATAAATAAGGATCATCCCAAAAGTACTGCCTCACGTCGTGAAGAAAACGCTTCCTTTGCTGAAAAGACAAGTCAGGAGGCAATAGATTACCTTCAATGAAATTAGCTTAATCAGCATACCATAGATTTTCATTAGTAGTAATAGCCATCAGAATATCGTCAGGAAAGGAATCATTAATAGGTAAAGAATCTCCCTCTTCCTGCAATGGTTTGCGGGATAAGTGATCGGCAACCAAATTCTCTGCTCTCTTCTTATCTCGAATCTCCAAATCAAACTCCTGGAGTAGGAGTGTCCACCGCAACAGTCTTGGCTTGGCTTCCTTCTTAGCAAGAAGGTACTTCAGTGCTGCATGGTCAGTATAAATAATAACTTTCGAACCAAATAAATAAGATCGAAACTTCTCTAGCGCATAGACCACATCTAGCAATTCTTTTTCTGTGGTGGCATATTTCACTTGAGCCTCATCTAATGTCCGACTCGCATAGTAAATTGCACTCAAAGCCTTGTCTTTTCTTTGACCTAGTACCGCTCCAACTGCAAAATCGCTAGCATCACACATGATTTTTAACGGAAGTTCCCAATCTGGAGCCTGAATAATTGGTGCTGTAATCAAGGCTCGCTTCAACCTGTCAAAAGCAGAAAGACATTCCTCAGTAAAATTGAATGGGGCATCCTTGAGCAATAATTGTGTAAGTGGTTTAGCAATTTTTGAGAAGTCTTTAATAAACCGGCGATAAAAGCCGGCATGGCCAAGAAAACTTCTAACTCCCTTAACATTTACGGGAGGTGGTAATTGCTCTACCACTTGCACTTTTGCCTTATCAACTTGGATGCCCTTGTCAGAAACTAAATGCCCTAAGACAACTCCCTCGTTGACCATGAAATAACACTTTTCCCAGTTAAGAACCAAGTTAACCTCGATACACTTCTGCAAAACTTTATTAAGGTTAGTCAAAGACGTATCAAAATCACTTCCATAGAAGCTGAAATCGTCCATAAAAACTTCCATTATCGACTCGATGTACTAAGAAAATATCCCCATCATGCACCTTTGGAAGGTAGCTGGGGCATTACACAATCCGAATGGCATTCTGCGATAAGCAAAAACACCATGTGGGCAAGTAAAAGTCATTTTTTCCTGATCATCTGGGTGGATAGGGATCTGAAAGAACCCTGAGTATCCATCTAGATAGCAGAAAAATTTATGGGAAGCTAACCTTTCTAGCATTTGATCAATGAAAGGGAGGGGGAAATGATCTTTTTTTGTGGCGACGTTTAATTGTCTATAATCAATGCACATTTGCCATCCAGTGCCAACTCTATTTGGCATTAATTCATTCTTATCATTTTTTACCACTGTAGTCCTTCCTTTCTTCGAGACTACCTGAACTGGACTCACCCATTTAGAATGACCAACAGAATAAATAATACCTGCATCTAGCAATTTCATTACCTCTGCCATCACAACATCCTGCATTTTCAGATTCAACTTACGCTGACCTTGTCTGCAGGGCTTATGTCCTTCCTCTAATTCAATTCTGTGCATACAAATGTCAGGACTGATTCCTTTCAGGTCATCCAAACTGTAACCCAAGGCTTTCCTGTTCTTATTTAGGATATCCAACAGAGTAGTTAGTTGGTTATTAGAAAGCTTAGCACTGACAATGACTGGGTATTTCTTATACTCATCTAAAAACATATACTTAAGATGAGAAGAGAGAGGTTTAGGTTCAGGTGTTTTTACCTCTACAACATAAGAAGTATTTACCAACCGTTTTACCGTTTCTCCTTCAGCATTTGTGAGGTCACGACCTTCCAAAGCGGCTTCTAGCATACCCAACACAGTGTCATTGTTCTTCGAGTTATCTGCACACGCATCCAAAACCATCAAAGCCTCTAACGGGTCCCTAATCAAGGGACCCGACCAAACATCAAAAACAGAGTGATCAATTATATCAATAGCATAGCAAGTGTCCTCTATCATAGGTATGGCAAAAGTATTTGCTAGATTCAAGGTCACTTTATCACCCCCCACCTCTAGAGTCAAGCGTTCATGCTTGACATCAATAATAGCTCCTGCTGTATGTAAAACTTGCCTACCTAGAATTATGGGAATCTGAGTATCTTTGGCCATATCTAACACAATAAAGTCGACAGATATAATGAATTTACCTATCTTAACAGGACCATCCTCTAAAACACCTAGGGGTCTTTTAACTGTTCTGTCGGCAATTTGTAAAGTTACGTTAGTAACTTTGAGGTCTCCCATGTTCAGTTTCTCGCAAACTGAATAGGGCATCACACTAACACTTGCACCCAAATTAAATAAAGCTTTATCGATTACATGGGTGCCTATAGTGCAAGGAATAGAAAAACTACCCGGGTCCTTTAATTTGGGTGGACATTTGCTTTGTAGGGAGTGCACTACACTCTTCGGTAAAAGCAATAGTCTCCATTTCATTGAAACTTCTCTTACGAGTCAAAATATCTTTCATAAATTTAGCGTAAGAAGGGACTTGGGTAATCAACTCACTAAATGGTACAGTTACGTGGAGATTTTTGACGACCTCCATGAATTTACCAAATTGCTGCTCGATCTTTGTGTTCTTTAATCATCCCGGAAAAGGAACTTTGATAACAATTTGCGGATCAGCAGCTTTATTCTTCTTTTGAGCAGATTTAGGCGTCTTATTGGCAGTAGAAGATGCCTCATTAGAAATAGGTAACGAATCAGTGTCGTCAGCAGGAAAAATAGTCGATCGACCATTTAAGTATGTCGATCGACTATTCAGATTAGTCGATCGACTAGTGTCATCAGTCGATCAACTTTTTTCGCCTAGTTCAGGTTCAGCTTCAGAAATTTTAGTCGATCGACTACTTGATACTGTCGATCGACTATTTGTTAGTGGCACAGCAGACTCGTCTGCTGCTGTTTTCTCCTGGTTTGCTTCTAACCCTTCGGTAGTGACTCTTTCAGTCGTTTAAGGCAGCTTCGGTCCATCATATGAAACACCGCTTTGGAGATGTATCACATTAGCCGTGTCATGGTGCCTATCCGGCTGAGATGGCAACGTACCCTGCTGCCTTGTAGCTTGCTTAGATGCTATTTCTGCCATTTGTCTCTCAAGCATCTTGATTGAAGCATCTTTAGCTTGCTCATTCTTTTGGTATTGTACCATGAAAGATTGAAACATGGACATAAGTTCTGCAGTTTCAGTTGGTACAATAGGTGGTTGTTGAGTCGGAGGAGGAAAAGACGGTGCCTTTTGGTGAAGGAAACCACCTTGTTGTTGACTACGATGCGGTGGGGTATATACTTGTTGTTGTTTTGCGGTGGGGTTTATACTTGTTGTTGTGTTGCGGTGGGCTTCAAAACGTTCTGACTTTTCCACGAGAAATTAGGGTGTTCCCTAGTTTGTTCATTGTAAAAGTTGGAAAACGGACCGCTTTGCTTGTATTGTTGGAAAGCAAGCACTTGCTCTTTCTCCGTCATACAATCAGCTGCAGAATGCCCCTCATCCCCACATCTCTCACAAGTGGATGTTTGTTGAACCATAGCATTAACTGTCTGTTGTCCCCCCGGAACCTGACTCATTTCCAACCTATCAAATCTAACATTCATAGCCTCTAGTTGCGCGACAACCGCACTAGATTCACCACTACCCTTGCGCACACCTCCCCTTGGATTCCCATACTCTGCTGTGTGTCTCGCCATTTCCTCAATGATATTCCAACCTTTATCATCATCAATATTCTGCTGGAATCTTCCATTGGCAGCGGAATCAAGAACAATCCGATGATCATCAAACAACCCATTGTAAAATTGGTTGCAAATGAACCATTGCTAAAATCCATGGTGCGGAACGGAGCGAACAAGCCGCTTGAAAGGAGTCCAAGCTTCGTTTAGATCTTCACTTGCCACTTGTTTAAAACTAGTAATCTGCCCTCTTAAATCATTTGTACGCTGAGGAGGGAAGAATCTCTTGTAAAAGGCTAGAGCGAGTGTGCTCCAGTCTGTAATTCCCGCTTGTTCTTTGTCCAAGTACCGATAGTGTTTGACCTATTTTATATTTTTGCTAATGACATGTGCTTACTTGATAATGTGCTTTAATTGAATATATCATATGCATGTAATTGTGTGTTTTAGTCTTATTATAGCTAACAACAATTACGAGAAGAAAGATCAAAGTTATAACAACTTCAGGAATTACTTTGAAAGTTTACATGAAAGTTATAGCTACCCAGTCATAACTTTAAAGAAAATTGCTTCAAGCAAGATCTACCTCAAATAACACAAGACTCAAGATGGAGGGTCTTTGTGATCAAGATGAAGAGATGATCCATATACTGAAGATCTTTGTGAAGATTAGATAGTATAGGTCGTCATTGTGGGAAACTGGTATTACCACAATACAATTATTATAGGATTATAACGAAAAGTAATAATTTGATTATCGAGTCATAAACGAAAACAAAGAAAAAGATTTAGAAATCAACCTCCGGTCCTAGCAATAGGCGTAAAGAACAGAGATATCAAGGTAGATATCCTCCTAATCGTTGCACCCAAGATGCTCCGAGAAATACCCTTTTCTTTTGCTAGAAAGAGAACCTCTTACACGATCTCACTGTTGAGAAGGAGGTTTTTGTGTTTTGTGAAAGAGTTACTGTTAACTTTTTCTTTTGTGTGAATGATAGAGAGGGAGAAGTAAGAAAATTAGGTTAAAATTTATCTTCCTTGTTTTCTTGTCTCACGGCTCATTTTTGTTTATATGAGGAGATTTTGTCTCCTCAAATAACTACCCATTGACTAAAAACCGAGTGTATCTGGATACTTTCGTTTTTGGTCATTTTAGCTTCCAATATAATGTAATATATTATAATCGTCGTTTTACATGGACCGACATTATAATACATAATTAATTATAAATATCCGTATATTTATAATTTGCCAATTAATTATAACGGTTTATGTTTAATTAGCTTACATTATATACAACAATTAAATATAACATTTTATATTCAATTTACGAATTACAGTTAATTCGTCTCAGCTAACTTTATTTAATCATTATTAAATAATCGTCTGATCATCACATTGACTAACCTTTTAGTCAAATACACTGACTAACCTTTTAGTCATATAATAGGGCATCAATATGATTATTTTCTCAAATAATCACATCTCTCAAACACATCCTATAGGTGTGACTTCTAGGGACCAGTTGATTACCGCCATCTGTATGACAATAACGTCAAACTTATCTAGCAAGCCAACCGTTATTGATAAACGTTAATCAACTGATTATTATACAAAGTATACCCTGTGAACCTACAGAGATTTATTTATGTTATTGCACTAACTGTGGAGGACACTGGCTCCAACAGTCATTCGGTAACTATTCCATTCGAGTGTTTTTATGTTCAAAGTTATAGCTTTAGCCTATAACTTTGGATGATAAATGTTGATGCATGATTTTGGAAATAAAATGTTTTGAATGTTTTCAAAAGTGAAAGAGTATTTTTATATTTATCAAAAGTTTTAATAGAGAATATATTTATAAGATTCTATTGGTTAGTAATACAACTTATGGGTTGTCATGCTACCTAGGGTTTCTAATATATTCTATCTCAATTTGTTGTTAACCTAATAAGCTCACTTAGGGTTTGAGCCTCCTAGGGTTTCGTGGAAACCTAGGTTTGTGCCTCCTAGGGTTGCGTGCCTCCTAGGGTTTCGTGTAGCTAGGGAATTCGGCCAACCTAGGCTTGTTTCGTTGTTTACCTTAATCTAGGATTCTACTATATCTTTACAACAATATTTTGAGATATTAAAGATAAATATATTTCTAAATGAAAAACCAAATAATATTTTGAGATAAAGATATTTCTAAAAGATAAAGCAAATATTATTTTATGATATTAAAGATAAATATCTTTCTTAAATATTAAGCTAGGGTTTTAGATCTACTATGCTTCTATTACTATAAATACTCCTTCACATCTCAATTGTAAAAACACGAAACACACAAGAACTACACGACATACATACTACTTGTGTTGATTTTCCAAAATCGTTTTAAAGCAAACCTTTGAGCAAAATATTTCTTATTTTTAGTGTTTGTTTTTCAAAAGAGTCGTGCATCAATTATTATCAATCGCTTGAGTGAAATAAGTTATTGGATAATAGTACATCATTATAATCTTACAATTCTTACAATTCTTTAACGAGAATCTGTGTGAGTTGTGACACCCTCAAATTTGCGGAAAGAAAA
Organism: Heliosperma pusillum; assembly: GCA_022085475.1. Taxonomy (NCBI): domain Eukaryota; kingdom Viridiplantae; phylum Streptophyta; class Magnoliopsida; order Caryophyllales; family Caryophyllaceae; genus Heliosperma; species Heliosperma pusillum. Next base: position 214 of record JAIUZE010046933.1, on the reverse strand, counting down.
AAATTATTTAAATACATAATGAAGGTGTCTGAAATAAAAAGGGTCATTACAAAACGGAAATAATATTCTACAAAAGAAATATACAAGACGGGAGACAAATCTCCCGTATAAATACGGAAATAAAAGAGTGTATAATAATATACAATCTAAGAACCGAATATAGGTCCAAGGTAATACTTAGCTCGCTAGCTCGTCAATGTACAAATATGTATGC
>JAIUZE010046931.1:0-12016 GCA_022085475.1 Heliosperma pusillum | reverse complement strand
CTCAAATAACTACCCATTGACCGGAAAAACCGAGTGTATCTGGACACTTTGTTTCGGTCATTTTAGCTTCCAATATAATGTAATATATTATCATCGTCATTTGTCAAGGACCGACATTATAATACATCATTAATTATAAATATCCGTATATTTATAATTTGCCAATTAATTATAACGGTTTATGTTTAATTAGCTTACATTATATACTATAATTAAATATAACCTTTTATATTCAATTTTACGAATTACAGTTAATTCGTCTCAGCTAACTTTATTTAATCATTATTAAATATCATATTCATCATCCATTGACTAACCTTTTAGTCAAAAACACCGACTAACCTTTTAGTCATTTAATAAGGCATCAATATGATTATTTTCTCAATCAATCACATCTCTCAATCACATCCGTTAGGTGTGACTTTTAGGGACCAGTTGATCACCGCCATCTGTATGACAATAACGTCAAACTTATCTAGCAAGGCAACCGTTATCGATAAACGTTAATCAACTGATTACAATACAAAGTATACCCTGTGAACCTACAGAGATTTATTTATGTTATTGCAGTAAATGTGGAGGACACTGGCTCCAACATTTATATATATACTCTCAACTTTTTTGTAATGCTTATGTTTTGATGCAAGTTGTTGTCTACAGGCCAAATATCAACTATTGGCCATTGTTTGGTTCATCCCTCTATTGTCTAATGATGCATGTCGCCTTCTCCATGCTGCCGCTGCTGCTGTGTGTGTATTACTTCCAGAAAGGCTACGGATTGTTGCTTCTTTATTTCACTAGAATTATGTAGCTTGTAGGGTGCATACATATCTTTTAATTGTTCGATCTAGTGATTATATATACACTTGGATACATGTATAATTTTTGAACACCGACGATATGAAACGTTTTTTTGTTGTTTGTTGCATTTTTGTTTATGTATCGTTTGTTCATTTCGATATCTAGATTATCAAATTTATAAGATATTGCTGCAGAAGTTTTGGCGGCAATTTTTTTTTTTTTAAAAATATACCTATTTATGGTGGCGGTTCTCAAGTTAGAAACGCCACTATAGGTTTGCCTATTATGGTGATTCTTAAGTTAGAAACGCCACAAAAGATTAGCTATGGTGGCGGTTCCAAGTTAGAAACGCCACATTAGATAAGTTATAGTGGCGGGTCTAAAGTTAAAACTGCCACTATAGATAAGCTATAGTGGCGGTTCTGAAGTAAGAACCGCCACTGTAGACAGGCTATAGTGGCGGTTGTAGAACGGACGCAAAGTATATACGACGCCGTGATATACGACGGACCCTAAATCTTACAAAACCGCCACAAAAGGTCGTTTAGAACCGCCACCGTGGGGGTTTTTTCTACTAATGAGAAATGGCGAGAAGTTTGAACCTATTAATGTGGGTATGGTGGCGATGAGTTAGTTTTGATGATGTATGTGTGTTAGTGTTGGAATATTATGAGGTGAAATGATATGTGTGCTATAATTGTGAGGGCTGTTTAATGATATTGTTGGGACGTTGGGATTTTAGTAAAGATATTTGACAATGTTAGCTCGAATATCTTGTGATGGTATCTCAGTTTGGTAATGGTCGATGTATGTATTGTTGGAACCTTGGGTAATGTAGTGTCTGATTGTGACGATTTTGAGGGTACCTTTAGTATGAAATAGTGCTAGTGGTCGTTTGACTGCTAGTTTCTTTGTTGGTAATGGAGATGTGAATTTCGAAGACGAAGTTCATTTTTAAGGAGGGAAGAATGAAATAGTCCGTATTAGTTTTGTAAGACTTTTGATTTATTATTGGTCTTAGTTATGTTTGATGGAGACTTCGTGTTGGATTCATTTTGAGTTGATACTGGATTATGTGGTGAGTGGTTAGGTAGAGGATGTTGTTGCTTTTGTGCAGTTTGTTGGGTGCGAACTTCGAGGACGAAGTTCGTTTTAAGGAGGAAGGACTGTAATACTCCACATTTTAATGTGGTACTCGGTCGAGTAAGTGGTACTCGACCGAGTAGACCGTTTCCATGTCGGTTCGTTTAATTGGTATTAGATAGATGGTTATTATATATAGTATGCTAACCTTTTATTAATCAGCTTACAACCCTAAAACCCTTTTAAACTTTCTCTCCTGTTTTCCTCCATCTTCCTAAGCATCTAAGATAAGAATGAAGGTTTATGCTTCCAGTAGATTAGGGCTTTCATCCTTGCAATCTATCTTGTTCTTTTATTGTAAGTTATTTATATGCTTTTGTCATTAATCATCTTTTAGAGTATATGATTATGTTGTATGAGTCATGCATCATCAATATTGATTAGGGTTAGAATGATTTGATAATTACAACAATTTATAGATTCGTTGGGTCATTTTGTTTAGTAGTTTTCGCTGTCGTAAATACGTTTTATTTGAAAAGTTTAAATAGCGATTATTGTTTATTCCAAGCCTAGTTTCTGTCTGTCAAATTTCGTAGCCAGACTCATTGTCGTTTGTTCCGTGTAAATTATTTGTGAACATCTATCCAGAGTAATGCGAATCTGCTTATATCAATTGAAAAGCTTCTAAAACCTAATTTTTATATTGAATATAATCAGGGTATTTTTCACACATCATCCTTGAAGAGTTTAGATGACGATAGGCGTTGTATTTTCTCAAAAATAATGTTTTAAACCTACTTTATGAATCATTAAATTTTAGGCAATGAGTTTTCTCAGTTGTGATAAATCTGTCTATTGAGTCGTGATAGGTCCGTAATTTGGATACATGTATTCTAATAGGACTTGTAGATAAGAGTCTTAGAATTCTAGAACATTTAGTATTCCATCGATTGGATTTTTATGGAATTAGTTATGCATTTTATAGTCAGGGTGTTCTATGCTGAAAAGTAGAAGAAAGTCGAGTTTGGTTTTTAAGTTGGGACTACAATATAGGTCATGACGAGTCTAGTTATAGACATGTTTAGTTGATTGGATATTATGTAATTATGCATATTTATTTTATGTAGGTGTTGCCTTTTTGAATAATCAACATGTGAATACTTGTGATTGATTACTTGGGGAATTGCAATAAGGTAGGGTTTCCCTACTCAGTATTGCGTTATTAATCGATATTTATAAGATGTTATTTGTTATTGTTATGTGATTAATGAGGGTGTTGATGGATTTCGGGTTTGGGGTTGTTGACGATGGTTACTTGGTTACTATGGTTACTATGATTGGTGATTCCGTTGGGAGACTGATCACACCCCGAGTTCGCCCCAGTAGTTATCCCGCCACGTAAGGGATGTGCACATTAATGATCTGGGTTCTCTCGCTGCGGTGAGAGGGGCTTTCGACGCATATGGCTGCAGTCTAGGGTCAATAGGTTGTTTTTGTAGAGCAGGGATGGTAACCCGAGTCTAGTGAGATATCCACTGCGGTGGCCCTCCGGTTTCTCTTTCCCTTATGCTTATCTTGTACAATGGTCGGTATATAGGATTACTAACCCCGTTATTGTTTTACAAAACTATGATGATCCATTGGGGGATGGGGAGCATGTTGTTTAGCAGGTGATGTTCGCTGATAATTGGGATAGATGGGATGCGACGAGTCGATGGCCACATTTACTTCCGCTGAGTCTTAGATTTGTGAAACGCGTTTATTGTATATTGTTGTAATCGGATTAATGTAATAAAGGTTAAATATAATTAATAAAGTAATGTTTCTTGATCGCTTGATTTGATATTATCTACCTCGGGCAACCGAGATGGTACCATCCCGAAGTACTGAGGAGGTCTTGTAAGGTTCTTTGGTATTTTGGGGTGTTACACCATCATTCCGTCTCACCTAAAATCGCTTAATATTCTAATACAACCACTACCAATTATATGACATCCCCAACATCATTCATTTCTCACCTCACCTAGAATCCACCCAAAAATCCTAAACATGGAACATTAGTTCAATCATTTACCACGATAATGAAAGTCCATAGACCTTAATTAGACTCCTCTAATTAGTTACTAAATTACTTGTTAATTTAGTATTTAATGATCTATGTAACATGCATGCAAATATAAAGACATTTATATAAAAGATGAATTTCCTCACATTGATATGGAAATTAAATGGGCACAACAAGAACTCCTTCTTGTTGTTCTTGAGCTATAAATATGGATGAACAAGAACAATCTCCAAATTAGAAGATCTCCTTCAAGTTGCACCAAGATGATACCAAATAATCTACCCTTATTATTAACTAGATAATAAGATAGATATTATGCTACTAATATTAGTATATATTACTACACTAGTAATACTTAGTAAATATCAGTATGTATTATGAGAGTTTTAGTGAGAGGATGAGTTTTAGAGAGAAGTGTGAATTAAGTACAAAATGAAGTAAGTTGAAAATGAACAACCATTGTTCATTTTATAGGCACATGGCCGGACCATGTAGTCCATATGGCCTTTTATATTTTTGTTATTTAATTCACATGCAATTGTAGTAGAGTATGGTAGTGTATGTAATTATTTGGGATGCATGATATGTCATTATCATAAGGTTGCTTGTTTGCATAAATAAGAACAAATATAATTACAACTACTACTACCATGACCGGCCTCACATGGCTCAAAATGGTCCATTTTGATATTTGATATTTGTCCCAAAAATACTTATTAATCATATGTTTAATTATCTTATATAATTAATGTGTTAATTTGATCATATAACAATTATATGACACAAATTAATAAACAATATGTACTTAACATTTAAATGATATTTTACCATTATATCAATATATAATGGGTCCTACAATGCTTAGTTAATTTATTTTACAACCCATTGTAAATATAATTAACTAATTACCTCTATCTCAAAACCTCAACTAATTTAGTAATTTAACGATTAACTACTAAGTTAAATCTAATTTAATCATATTAAAATAAAATATAAATTTTATTAGTCAATTATCGCATAATTGAAAAATAAACTTAATCGAATTTGAGTCATAACTCAATTTCTAACAATTAACTCTCGTACATATCAAATATATGTAATGGACTAATCAACTGTATCATATACAAATAATAAGTTACTATTTGGATTTCATTCTACAGGTGTGACCGAAAGGGATCAGTTGATCACCGCCGTCATACGACAATAACGTCAAACTCTAGACAGCCAACCGTTATTGATTTACGTTAATCAACTAACTAATCATATATATATATAGTCAATTAATATCCCAATTATTTTCCTTAATGAGATTTATTATGTGGCGCACTATTGTGGAGGACACCTACTCCAACAATCTCCCACTTGTCTAACACAAGTGTGCGTCACCAATTCTCTTGTCTCTTTATCACATCTCCCACTCAACGCAAGGTGTCTTTCAGGTCGCACTTGCGATTGATTATATCTAGAGTGGTTTTCTCGATAGGGAGAGTAACTGTCTGACCGGAAAATCTACCATAGATCTCTTTCCGAGCGTGGCCAAGCATTTACAGAACTTCTACTCCTCGAAAGTGGCATAAGATGTATGTACCCAACGTGGGTGGACAATTCCTGTTGATTCATCTACTCTGTATGATGCAGATCACTATGATCCAGAAGATGTCCATCGGCCTCCTTTTACGGCACGACCTAGAACATCAACCAAAACCAATCGAAAACTGCACCGACTCAGATAGACGGTCGCCAGTCAAAAGAATCGACTCATAGGAATAAGATAGAAGACTCTGCCACGACCAGGCATCAAATAATTGATTTAAGGGTCTCTACAAATGTCAATGTCCGACAGAGTGTCATACAATCTGTCTATGTAAACGACCAGTCATCTCCATGACCCCATGGTGCTGAACCAACCATCGATCGACTTACAATCTAGTCACTTTGAGACGTCACCTCATTGAGTGACTAGGGACAAAATACTAAGTTCGTCCTATTCACTTGAATAGGGTCCAACATTGTCTTAAAATCTATTTGGATAAACAAAGTATTAAATTTAGTCAAACTAATCAAAAGTGTTTATAATAAAACTCGAACAATGAATTCAATTATCATATATGAAATAATTAATACAACATTCAATTATTACATATTACATAATCTAAAGGAATTCTGGTATACGTCTCAATCCTATTGTGACGACATGACCATCATGCTTAGCCTTTGATAAAGGCTTGGTTAAAGGATCAGCAATGTTATCATCTGTCCCAACCTTACAATTGTCAATTTCCTTTCTGTCCACGTAATCTCTAATTACATGATATTTCCTAAGCACATGTCTAGACTTATTACTAGACTTGGGCTCCTTTGCTTGAAAGATAGCCCCACTGTTGTCACAATAAATCGTGATAGAATCTTTGGCAGTAGGAACTACCGCTAGTCCTTCCAAAAATTGCCGAATCCACACAGCTTCCTTTGCAGCTTCAGACGCTGCAAGGTACTCTGCTTATGTTGTAGAATCCGCTGTAACGCTTTGCTTGAAACTCTTCCAACAAACAGCTCCTCCATTCATCATATAAACGTAGCCGGATTGGGATTTCATATCATCCCTATCTGTTTGGAAACTGGCATCTGTGTAACCTTTTACACGTAACTCAGTCTCGCCTCCAAACACTAAGAACGAATCCTTGGTCCTTCTCAAGTACTTAAGGATGTTCTTTACGGCTATCCAGTGACTCTCACCTGGATTTGATTGGTAACGACTTGTCATGCTCAAAGCATATGCAACATCGGGACGAGTACACATCATAGCATACATGATTGATCCAACAGCAGATGCGTAAGGGATCAATTTCATGCGTCTAAACTCCTCGGGTTTGGTAGGGCACTCTGACTGCTCAAAGTGATCCCACTTCCCATAGGAAGAAATCCTCTCTTAGAGTCTTTCATGTTGAACCGATCAAGAATCTTATCAATATAAGTTTCTTGACTTAATGCTAATATCCTTTTAGATCTATCCCTATATATCCGGATACCTAAGATGCGCTGGGCCTCTCCTAAGTCTTTCATTTGGAAATGAATCCCTAGCACTCATTTACAGAAGTGAGCATTTGAATATCATTCCCAATGAGTAGTATGTCATCTACATACAAGACTAGAAAAGTTACTTTACTGCCACTAAACTTCATGTATAAACATGGTTCCTCGACACTTCGAGTGAAACCATTTTGTTTAATTACATGATCGAAACGATGATTCCAACTACTGGATGCTTGTTTAAGACCATAGATGGATCTCTTAAGTTTGCATACCTTCTTAGGGTTTGATGGATCCACAAAACCTTCAGGTTGTGTCATGTACACTTCCTTTTCTAGAATCCCATTCAAGAAGGCAGATTTGACATCCATTTGCCAAATCTCATAATTATAAAATGCGGCAAGCGCTAAGATAATCCTTATGGATCGAAGCATGGCGACTGGGGCGAAGGTTTCGTCATAGTGAAGACCATGAACTTGGGTGAAACCTTTTTCCACCAATCTAGCTTTGTAAACATCATTATGTTTATCTATGCCACTTTTGATCTTATAGATCCACTTACACTGAAGAGGTCTTTACCTCTTAGGTAAATCAACCAAGTCCCATACTTGATTGTCGTACATAGAATCCATTTCGGATTGCATGGATCCTAGCCATAGCTTTGAGTCGGGACTAGAAATGGCTGCTTTGTAGGTAGTAGGTTCGTTACTTTCAAAAAGTAACACATTATAGTCATCACCTTCCTCTATATTACCAAGGTATCTATCAGGTTGATGACTAATTCTGCTTGACCTCCTAGGTTCCGAAGGAATAATGACCGTGTCAGACGACGAGGGAACGTTTTCCTCGTCGTCTTCTTCGGTTTGTGGCTCTTGGACTTCATCAAGTTCAAATTTTCTCCCACTCTGTGTTTTTGAAATAAAATCATTTTCTAAAAAGACTGCATCACGAGACACAAACACTTTGTCCTCGTGTTTATTGTAGAAGTAATAAGCACGTGATTCCTTTGGATATCCTACAAACAGACATTTGTCAGATTTGGGTGCGAGTTTATCGTCAGACTTATTCTTAACAAAAGCCCCGCATCCCCAAATTCTCATAAACGACAAATAAGGGACTTTACCTGTCCATATCTCATATGGAGTCTTGTTTGCCGCTTTTGTCGGGGTTAGATTTAGTGAAAATATTGCAGATAAGATAACAAAACCCCAAAAATAATCAGGAAGCTCTGTCAGACTCATCATAGATCGAACCATATCTAATAAAGTTCGATTTCTCCTTTCGGACACACCATTTAATTGAGGTGTCTCAGGAGGAGTCCATTGTGATACTATACCACAATCTTTTAGGTGTCAATCAAATTCATTGTTCAAGTATTCACCCTCACGATCGGATCGTAGGGCTTTAATCTTTTTATTCAATTGGTTTTCTACTTCATTTTGAAATTCTTTGAATTTTTCAAAAGCATCACTTTTATGCCTCATCAAGTAGACATATCCATATCTACTCAAGTCGTCGGTAAAAGTAATGAAGTAGTGATAACCACCTCTAGCTTAGATAGTCATTGGACCGCACACATCCGTATGTAAAAGGCCTAATACTTCACTTGCTCGTGTCCCTTTTCCCGTAAAAGGAGCATGAGTCATCTTGCCTAGAAGACAAGATTCGCATACACCATTATATTCTTAATCAAATGGTTTGATTACTTTAGATGAAACAAGTCTCTTTATGCGTCGTCCGTTTATGTGCCCTAAACGACAATGCCAAAGGTATGATTGATTAGGTTCACCTGTTTTGAGCTTCTTGTTTTCTACATGATAGACCTCTTTTGCAATATCTAGAACATAAATACCTCCAATAGAAATGGCCTCGCCATAAACCATTTCATTAAATGAAAAAGTACAACGATTGTTCTGAATACAAAATGAAAAACCTTCCATGTCTAACACGGAAATGGATATAATGTTCTTGGTAAGAGTTGGTACATAATAGCAATTATTTAAATACAACTCTAAACCATTAGGCAAAAGAAGAACGTAGGTGCCCACGGAAACTGCGGCTACCTTAGCTCCATTTCCCATGCGCAGGTCCACGGCACCCTTGGCTAGTGCTTGCGCGTCCTTCAGCCCCTGTACATGATTACAAAGGTGAGAACCACAACCGGTATCAAATACCCAAGAAGATGTACTAGCAAAGTTAATATCTATCATATAGGGTGATGAAAGAATTTTACCTGACGTTGTCACACAACCGTCCTTCTTGTCTTTCAAGTATTTGGGGCAATTGCGTTTCCAATGCCCTTTGCCATTACAATAATACCAATCCGCCTCTGCGTGTTTGTTGACTTTGAGCTTGGGTTTATAAAAGACCTTGCCCTTTCCCTTGGCGATTTTCTTGAAAAGAGTCTTACCCTTTCCTTTGTCCTTTGTCACCCCAAGGCTCATGTTCTTCAATTTCATTGAAAGAACGTCCTTGGGTTCACTCCCACTAGCCTCCATGTCCCTCTCCGCTTGGGTAAGGAGTGCATGGAGTTCATGGAAACTCTTTTCCATGCCATTCATGTTATAGTTCACCCTAAATTGGGTGAACTTTGGTGTGAGTGAATGAAGGATTTTACCCACCACTAATTGCTTCGGAATTTTTCACCCTAGACGCTCTAAGGTGTCCGCGTGCTCAACCATTTTGAGCACGTGTGGGCCAAATTTTTGGCCCCTTTGAAGCTTAGTGTCAAAGAATTTCATAGCCGCCTGATATTGGAAAATTTGAGGGGCTTGCGAAAACATTGACGTTAACCTCGTGAATATCGCATATGCATCGAGAGATATCAATTGGAGTTTGAGTTTGGGTGAGATTGACCAAATCAAGACATTCTTGACGTCATTAACAACCTTCAAATAAAGGTCATATTCGGCCCGAACCACCGAGGACGATCTAGGCGCGGGTTCAGTGGGGGGCTCTTCGACCAAGTAGCGAAGCACGTTATTGGATATCGCGGCGCTCTTGATTGTCGACTCCCATTCAACAAAGTTACTTCCGTCATCTTTTAGGACACACTTGTCCATTACGGATCTCAACCATGAGTCCTTACCCAAGGTTGCGTTGTTGGATGAAGTTGACATTGTGCGAATATGGTTACTACAACAAAAAGAAATATATAAACATTCATTGTTAATTTACTTGAAAAACATTTTAAAAAGTTTAGCATTTATATAATGACCTCTCACTAAATTATATAAATGATTCCAAGACCCATCTTTAAATAAAAAATAGTCATCGTATGCTACCTTTATAAAAAATGGTAAGTCATTTGTTAGACTAATTCTACCCTTAGAACTCTTGGTTGAAGGATTTCAACTAAATCCATCTCCTAGTCCCAAGATAACGCTTATCTTGTTGAGTCCAATCCAATTTTAGCTTGTGATCGTATCACTCTACTTACCCGAGGTAAAAAGGGACCCACGAGTGTGGTAGCCCTAATGAACACAGGATTCATAGGTGTTACTAATTGGTAAGGCTAATATCATATAGTAAAAAAGTGAAACAAATTATGAAATTTCACCAAGATGATCAACATCAGAATGTAAAATGTACCAAAAATTTTCATGACCAGAAAAGGATTTTTCAATTTTATGAACATTATAATCTCATATTATCGACTTTTATCGTATAAAAATCAATAAACATTCAATACTTAATTAAAAGTCACGAAATTTTACATACAATATGTAAGACATGCATGTGAGATCATATTAAAATTTCATGCCCAGAATCAACATGAAACTATTTTTAGTTAACTTTTAACTCATAAAATGCATGTTAACTCGGTTTAAAAGCCAAAAATCAAAATAAATAGAAACTTAATCCCTAAAATCACGAAATTTGACCAAAAATATTTTGAAGTCAGTAGGTATACATGCACCAAAAAATTTTGTCAGAATCATATTTTAACTCAAACTTTATGATTTATTAGTTATCTCATAACTTTAATAAAAATTGTCCAAAATGAACATGCATGCTACAAGCTAGCTCTGATACCACATGAAAGTCCATAGACCTTAATTAGACTCCTCTAATTAGTTACTAAATTACTTGTTAATTTAGTATTTAACGATCTATGTAACATGCATTCAAATATAAAGACATTTATATAAAAAAAGAAATTTCCTCACATTGATATGGAAATTAAATGGGCACAACAAGAACTCCTTCTTGTTGTTCTTGAGCTATAAATATGGATGAACAAGAACAATCTCCAAATTAGAAGACCTCCTTCAAGTTGCACCAAGATGATACCAAATAATCTACCCTTATTATTAACTAGATAATAAGATAGATATTATGCTAATAATATTAGTATATATTACTACACTAGTAATACTTAGTAAATATTAGTATGTATTATGATAGTTTTAGTGAGAGGATGAGTTTTAGAGAGAAGTGTGAATTAAGCACAAAATGAAGTAAGTTGAAAATGAACAAGCATTGTTCATTTTATAGGCACATGGCCGGACCATGTAGTCCATATGGCCTCTTATTTTTTTGTTATTTAATTCACATGCAATTGAAGTAGAGTATGTAATGATTTGGAATGCATGATATGTCATTATCATAAGGTTGCTTGTTTGCATAAACAAGAACAAATATCATTACTACTACTACTACCATGACCGGCCTCACTTGGCTCAAAATGGTCCATTTTTATTTTTGATATTTGTCCCACAAATACTTATTAATCATATGTTTAATTATCTTATATAATTAATGTGTTAATTTGATCATATAACAATTATATGACACAAATTAATAAACAATATGTACTTAACATTTAAGTGATATTTTACCATTATATAAATATATAATGGGTCCTACAATGCTTAGTTAATTTATTTTACAACTCCTTGTAAATATAATTAACTAATTACCTCGATCTCAAAACCTCAACTAATTTAGTAATTTAACGATTAATTACTAAGTTAAATTATTTAATCGTATTAAAATAAGATATAAATTTATTAGTCAATTATCGCATAATTGAAAAAT
>JAIUZE010046930.1:0-11288 GCA_022085475.1 Heliosperma pusillum | reverse complement strand
TTGAAGTAAATTGGATTAAAGGATTTCATGGTAAGTCCTTTACTTTGTGGTTGTTAGCGGTCTTGTTTCCATAGATAAATATTTTGTTGGTAGTTTCTAGTAAGAGTTTTGATGAAGCTAAGAAGATTTGTGGCAATCCTCGCGAATGCGGAAATATAAAACATACAAGCATGTGAGTTATATAGCGGAAATATGAAGTTTTTAAAACTTTTATACATGCAAGAAAGAAAGTACGAGGAGTGTCAAATATTACAAATGAAAATACGAGATATACTACAACCAGAGACGTAGTCTCTTCAAATGTTATCAATGTAAAAGTAATTAGTAAAACAAGCTAAATAACGTCTAGAGGTGTTTTATCCAGGGACAACGCCCGCTAGCTCACACCCGAACCCAAAATATCAAGCAAAAAGCCATCCAAGCAAGCAACTTGTTCATCCATGAAAAACATGAACGCCACAATCAGTGGGGAGTAACTCCGGGTTCTCCCAGCCATATCACATTAAACGTACATAAAAGGAAATACGAAAGTAGAAGCATGCATATATGAATATACATGTGAAATACGATAAGGATAAATAGGCAATTCAATATATAAGGATAAGAGCATATGAAGTACAAATCCGAATCCATCATATTATACAAGGACTCGGGGAAGACACTCTTAGGCAACCGAATACGCTCACTAGGGCTTACATCTCACCGTTAGCGGTATAAGTTTGATAAGATTGAGACTCGACAAACAAAACATGCCAAGTCATGGTATGACCATGAATAATCAATCATGTAATCACCCATCCACACATAACAATACAATGACGACCTCTCTCACGGTAAATGAAACGCACTAGCAACGTGTACATGGCAAGTATGATTAACAGGCATCCACGGGAGAAAAACATTCCCTGAACGCATATACGATTCAATCCATTTCGTATATGTAGACTAATTTCCTCCTGGTAGGAACGACGATAATAATACGGTTCCTAATCTAAATCTGGCCAGACTCCCAGAATCGCATTTTCTGGTTCGACAAGCGATGACATTTCGCATCCAAGACTCGGTCAATCATTGACGCCGAGTACCCCAAATTCGGTAGAATAATTCACGAAAGAGGCGGAAAAGAGCTCGAGCCACATAACAAGCGGTACGCTACATGCAAATAACACCACCTCGCAAGTACACAACATTTGACGGCCGGGGCGATCAACGCAATGCGTTCGCCTCCCAACAACGTCGTCGTATGCCCACTAACACATGCAATTAAGCAGTAGGATACCTCCCCGTTCCGACATTCCAGCCTTACGAACGTGGAGGTAGCCAAGGGAATGAGAGTACAAGGCACATAACAAAGTAGTGCTCAAACCGTATTATTTGTAAAAACCGACTCAAAGTAGGACATACCAAAAACCGTCACAAAACATGTGAATAGGAAATTATATAAACTTAACTATGATAAAAATGAATCAATACATGATACATAAGCATTAGAACAAGTTTATGAAGCATAATGAATAAAAACATAGATCACCTCTCCAAAACAACGTTGTTTGGAAACCAACGAAAACAAGGGTCCACTTCAAACGGTCATAACTAGAGTTATAGAAATGTAAATGCAGAAATTCAAAATGGAGGTGACAGCTTATCCTCTTACGGTTCCAACGGGATGTCACAAGCACAAAACAAGCAAGTAACGAAGGAGATATGATCATTTTACGAAAAGGGGTCAGTGCAGGAAAACTGCAGTCGGCCGCGAGTAACGCTGCCATCGCCCTACGACGCAGCCAGCGTCCCACGACGCAGCCAGCGTCCTTCACGGGATTCAGGCACAATCAAATCCCAACAAGTTACCAACAACAAAAATCCTCATTTATCATCACAAACCATCAATTCTCATATCAATTAACAACTAACAACAACCATCATCAACAACACAATTCCTATGATTACTAATCCTATTCTAAATACGATTACTAACATAGAAAACACATAAAAACACGTAAATGATATCGAGTAACCCTTCACCGTTACCTTTATGCGACTTTAAACGATTTCTAAGCCCTCCTCCACTAGATAGTAATCTTTGTCGGGGTCTAGAAAGTCTCCACCTAAACAAAGACGACAAAAGATGAATATAATTCACCTTTGAGAAAGACGGATAAATTGAAAAGCGAGAAAGACGGTAATTTTATTACCAATACGGATAGAGGAAGATAAGAAGGGAAGAATGAGACGAACTTACGTGAATTTGAACAAGAAATGAGCGAGGTACGACGATTCTAAGATTGGATGAAAATGGAGGCAAGGTTTTGGGTTTCTTAGAGAAGAAGAAATGTTGAGTTGTGCTTGTGTGAGTATGAATTAGGTTAGGAGTAGTATGAGGGAGTATAAGGGAAAAAGTCAAGAAAAAGTCAAAGACGGCTTAAGACGGGTTTTACTTGAAATCTCGCGGAAATTCCAAATACGAGCTCGGAAATTCTAAATTTGACTCGGAAAATTAAATTCTAAATTAAAACTTAATTTCACTAAAAAGTATCCATAAAAAATTTTTACTAGAAAAATAGGGTACATTTGCGGGTGTTACAATCACCCCACCTTTTAAAAAGTTTCGTCCTCGAAACTTGAGAGTAGAAAACAAAAGTATCAAGTTCAAAATTAATACGAAAACTTTTATAAGGGAAAAACATTTATGAATGATGTTCTTCTTGAAAACGGTTTAAGGAAATTTTTCATAAGTGCGAAACTTTATTTACGAATCACAAGAGTGCCCGTCGCGAACGAGAACTCTAGCTATCAAAAATCAAATCAATGTCGAAATAGTGAAATCGAAAATCAAACAAACGTTAGTAAGTGCAGGACTAGTTATCAGACGTCTCCAATAACAAGTGCAAACATCCAACCAAACGCAAAATCCAAGTATAAAAGCAAAAGAAATCTATTTTCCCCAAAAAGGAGGGACAAAAACCATCTTTAGACTTCTTTGAAAAGTTTAATTAGGAAAGCAATATGGAAATTCGAAGGTTTTCTCAAAGATAAAGTCAAAATAACACGACATTACACGTACATAGAGCGACTCGAACATAAAGTTCACAAATCACGATAACAAAATATATACAAAACACACAAAAACGAAACAAATCGAACTCTTAGGAATAGGAAGATCACGATAAAGTCGGCATGAAGATCTATAAGAATTCGATATCACTAACTCTACTAATAAACCAAATCCTCAAGAGAACGCAATTTACCCAATTTGCAACTCATCATTTTCAATCATCAGAATTCCTACAAAAATATTCCATAATCACGAAACTTCGAGTAACAAATCCCAATTATTCGAATCCAATTAGAATCTACTAAGGTCCATCGGCACGGTAGACTCCACAACTAACAATCCACATGAAACATTTATTACACACTCTAATCTTCTTAGTTTCATCAAAACTCTTACTAGAAACCACCAACAAAGTATTCATCCAGGAAAACATGATCGCTAACAACCACAAGGTAAAAGAGACTTACTATGAAAATCCCTTGATTCAATTTACTTCAAACTCATTATCCTAAATTTACAATGAACTTTCTCATCCTTAAAAGTCAAAACACAATCCACGCAACAAACATAATTATCTAGGATCCAACTAGCCTTATCCAAAGTCTCACGACAAGGGAAAATCCACAATCCATTATCGGTTATAAGGATTCTTTAATACGCCATAACATCCTTAATTCGATCATTACTACACTCGAAGCCTCAAATATAAATAGTCACATTAGCAAACTATGGTGGTTACTAATTCTCAAGATAAATGGGTTCACCATTCTAACTCTATAATCCATAACAACTGAGGACTCACTATCCAAGCTTGCAACGAACATTTCTCAATCTCAAACTATGATTCCTTAAGAATAAAAGAGAATTTTAATTCCAAACCACAAATGACCAATCACTTGGCAATCAGACAACCATTCAAATCATCTAGTTCGTCTAAAACTCAAAACATATCGGTCTTCGCTTATGAGATTATTCCTCGAATCTGGTCACAAAACTAAATTTCACAAGTAAGATTCCTTTTTAGAGCGTAACAATTTAAGACAACAATTTCCCAAACACCCTCCAAGGTGACTATTCCAATATCTCGCAACAACGAACTATTATCATTATCCACTCAATTCTCAAAATACCACTACAATACAAATCTCCAATTCTAAAATCACTAAGAGAGGATATATTATCACTATTTGGATTCATCCTAGAGCTTAAGTCCTATTTCCCATGATGAAATACAATATGAATTTGTTTAATTCAAGGACACATATTCTAACCTAAGAACTCCAAAATACATTACACTTATTCTTTGAGTCTTACAAACGGAATATCCAATCCACTAGAGAAAAGATGAAGGAGCAACGAGATAGAAAACGATAAGGAATCTCAAGGAGAACACAAGAATAAATAAGGCACGAGATTACAAGAGAGGAGCGCTGAAAGGAAAGAGGTCAAGGAAGAGACAGAGCAGATGGTAGAGTTATGAAGCTATCCGAGTAAGAAAGAAGATACGAGCATGCGATTTCTTAAAGATCAATCTTGACAAAAACATTCAAGAATGGAAATGAAAAGGGACAATGGCACGGGTAATGGTTTAAGGTTTAATCAACAAAATTTCTCCTTTCAAACTTAAGGCGATAGTAAAACAACTTAATTATTCCTTTACAAAGGCCTCTTACAAGGGACCATCATACCACGTACAATCATCAAAGTAAGGTACACCTAGATCTGATAAATCGACTACAACCCAATTCATCCATCCTTTCATATCTCACGGAAACCCAAATGCGGAATTGCAACTCAAGTATAATAACATTCCTTTAGCTTAAATATTCAACACAACCTCAAAGGTTTCTTTAACTGAAGGACTAACAATTACTCTCTTATCCTCGGTCATTTTCAACTCATATAGCCCACGAGTTCATTATTGACAAAGTACAACATCCAGTCAAACATCATCATTAATGTCCCAAGGTATTTCCATCATAGCTCACATCATCGAATCTCGCTCATATCTATAATCCTCAAGTAATATGGTTCAACTTACAACGAAACCTTACTAGTTCAAACGAGTCTCCAATACCACAAGATAAGATCATATCTTTAAATCCAAGAACTATAGCCAAATGCTTTTCCACCAAGCCTATACTCACAACCACACAATAGGAAACCATAAGACGTCACTTAATCTGAAAAGCATTTTGCACCTCAAGATATCATTCTAAACTTCTTATTTACACCAATTAGACATATCATAAGCATGGTCTTCAAAACAATACTGAACTTCTAAGTCCAAAACACTAAATTACTAATGAGTTAAGAAGTGATAGCCAACTCATTCGACCTTACACCATCGAATATCATGAACTATTTACACACAAGTCATGACAAGCATTTATACAATAAAATCATCAAACAAATCTTACCACACTTTCCTCAAGGATACCAACTCTCACCACTATAGGGTGAAATTAGATCTATACCATTTTCCTCAAATCACAGATTCATTCTAACAAACATTAATATTCCACAAAGTCTAAAATTCGTCCAATCAAGTACAATATGCCACAAACAAAAGGGTATGGTGTCCACAAAAGGTCACAAAAGGAAGTTGATGGTACAAATTGATAAAGAGGAGGAAGGTAACAAGAGTAATTTCCAAGGGAAAAAGAAGTTAGATGATGAAGAAGCACTTAGATAGAAGGAAGAGAGCATGATACATTAACGAGGAGAGAAAACATCGATGAGGAAGAAATACACTTCAATTAGGCTTGTCAATCTTCAAATCCTCGGTAGAGGATACTTCTTCTAGGTAACACGTGATCCACCTTAAAACGGTAGATACAAACAAACATAACATCACTCAACACAATCAACAAACAAGTTAGAACCTAACAAACATCAAGTACACCAAAGACTACCACCTTAGGTCCTTAAGTCTACCCATCTCTCATTTATTATTTCAAGGTAAAGTAGTTTAAGTTTAGGGTTCACGTGTGTGCGTCGGGAGCGTTTAAGCCCTTATACCAACTGTGACAACCCTTGCGAATGCGGAAATATAAAACATACAAGCATGTGAATTAATTTGCGTAAATACGGTATTTTATAAACTTTTATACATGCAAGGTAGAAAATACGAGGAGTGTCAAAACATTACAAACTAAGTACGGAATACAACAAAGAGACGGAGTCTCTCAAAATATAATAAATGTCATGTGTTTAGCAAAACAACTAAACAACGTCTAGAGGTGTTTTAATCCAGGGACAACGCCCGCTAGCTCACACTCGAACCCAAAATAGCATAAGCAAAAAGCCATCCATGCAAGCAACCTGTTCATCCATGAAAAACATGAACGCCACAATCAGTGGAGAGTAACTCCGGGTTCTCCCAGCCATATCACATTAAACGTACATAGAAGGAAATACAAAAGTAAGCATGCATACATATAGATATACATGTGAGATACGATAAGGATAGATAGGCAATTCAATATATAATGATAAGAGCATAAGAGTTTCATGTCCGAATCCATCATGTTATACAAAGACTCAGGGAAGATACTCTTAGGCAACCGAATACGCTCACTAGGGCTTGCATCTCACCGTTAGCGGTATAAGTATGATAAGATTGAGACTCGACGAACAACCCATGCATAGTCATGCGATGATCACAATAAATCCATCATATTATCATCCATTCAAACGAACCAATACATTGACGATGCCAAGTCATGCAATGACCATGAATAAAATCATGAAATCACGCATTCAAAGACAACGACACAAGGACGACATCTCTCACGGTAAATGAAACGCACTAGCACCGTGTACACGGCAAGTATGAATAAAAGGCATCCACGGGATAAGACATTTCCCTGAACGCATACACGATTCAATTCATTTCGTATATGTGCACCAATTTCCTCCGGTAGGACGACGATATAAATATCCGATCCTAGTCTAAATCTGGCCAGAATCCCGGAATCGCATTTTCCAGTTCGACATGCGATAAACGTTTCGCATCCAAGACTCGGTCAATCAAATAACGCAGAGTACCCCAAATTCGGTAAAATAATTCACGAAAGAGGCGGAAAAGAGCTCAAGCCTCATAACAAGCGGTACGCTACATGCAAATAACACCACCTCGCAAGTACACAACATTTGACGGCCGGGTCGATCAACGCAAAGCGTTCAACTCACAACAACGTCGACGTATGCCCACTAACACATGCATTTAAGCAGTAGGATACCTCCCCGTTCCGACATTCCAGCCTTACGAACGTGGAGGTTGTGGGAAATCGGTATTACCACAATACAATTATTATAGGATTATAACGAAAAGTAATAATTTGATAATGCTAGTCATAAACGAAAACATGAATAAGAGTAGAGATTTAGAAATCAACCTCCGGTCCTAGCAATTGGCGTAAAGAACAGAGATATCAAAGTAGATATCCTCCTAATCGTTGCACCCAAGATTGTATGAGATATGCCCTTGAATTGCTAGAAGTTTTCAAAAGTTACTGTTAACCTTTTGTTTTTTGTGTTTTGTGAAAAAGCTACTGTTAACTTTTCTTTTCTGGGATCTGTTTTGAGATGGATCCTACTGTGAGAATGCAATTAGGTTTTTAGAATTTTCTTCACCCTTGCCTTTTTCTCACGGCACATTTTGGGGTTTTATATGAAGAGATTTGGTCTCCTCAAAATAACTACCCATTGACTAAAAACCGAGTGTATCTGGATACATTCGTTTTTGGTCATTTTAGCTTCGAATATAATGTAATATCTTATAATCGTCGTTTTACATGAACCGACATTATAATACATCATTAATTATAAATATCCGTATATTTATAATTTGCCAATTAATTATAACGGTTTATGTTTAATTAGCTTACATTATATATCCAATTTACGAATTACAGTTAATTCGTCTCAGCTAACTTTATTTAATCGTTATTAAATAATCGTCTCATCATCACATTGACTAACCTTTTAGTCAAATACACTGACTAACCTTTTAGTCATATAATAGGGCATCAATATGATTATTTTCTCAAATAATCACATCTCTCAAACACATCCTTTAGGTGTGACTTTTAGGGACCAGTTGATCACCGCCATCTGTATGACAATAACGTCAAACTTATCTAGCAAGCCAACCGTTATTGATAAACGTTAATCAACTGATTATTATACAAAGTATACCCTGTGAACCTACAGAGATTTATTTATGTTATTGCACTAACTGTGGAGGACATTGGCTCCAACAATCTCCCACTTGTCCGTACAAGTGTATGTGCGATAACCGATTCTCATATCCATAATAAATTTCTCCCACTCAATGTAAACCAATTTGCAAAGTCCGTATTCACAAAGGTCGTAGTTTAGAAGTGATCAGTATCAAGAGTGGTTTCCCCGACTAGAGAGTAACTTAACTGATAAACGAATCTATATTCGAGCATGGCCATGCATTTCAGTTACAGCTCCTCGAGTGGCCCTGAGAAATATCATATCCTGATAAAGGTTGGATATTTTCTTCAACTCGAATCTTGCAGATACAAGCGCAGTATGAAATGACCCAGTGAAAATCTACTTAGCCTCCTGTTACGGTCGACCGTGAGAAAGAAACCAAAGTCACCCAAAAACTGCCTTTATCTCAAGAGACAGTCGATAGTCAAAAGAATCGACTCTAGGAACACTATGGAATGTCCTATCCACGACCTGGCACCTAATGTTCCGAAACATTTAGGACTCCATAGCGTTGTCACAAAATTGTCCTGCGCAGTATCATTATAACTCGCATCTGTGATCGATCAGTCAACAGTTTGACTTATGGCTCGTTGAACCCACCATCAATCGACGACACAAAATAATTGCCAGAGTTATCAGCTCATGTAGGCAATTACGGACCAAAACAAATATAATGTAATTCAGTTCACTTTGTGGTGTTCAATGTTGTCCGTACAACCCACATGAAAAACAAAATATAACACAAAACGATGATTTTATAGATAGTTTTTATGAAAAAGATACAGGTGTCTAATCCATATAAAACAACTAATACAACTCAGGAACACGTTTGATTCCCATGGAAATAACGTGCCCTTCATGTTTATCATATCTCAATGGTTTAGTGAGAGGATCTGCGACGTTATCATCCGTAGCAATCTTGTCTATCACTATCTCCCTTTGCTCCACGTAATCTCGGATCATGTGAGCCTTCCGTTGTACATGCCTAGACTTGTTGCTGGACTTAGGCTCCTTAGCCTGGAAGATGGCACCACTATTATCACAATAGATGGTGATCGGGTCATCCGAACTAGGAACTACAGTTAGTCCTTGTAAGAATTGACGCATCCATATAGCTTCCTTCGCAGCCTCTGAAGCAGCATAGTACTCGGACTCAGTCGTAGAATCTGCTATAACAGTTTGTTTGGAGCTTTTCCAGCTGACCGCAGCGCCATTAAGAGTAAAAACGAATCCAGACTGAGATTTCGAGTCATCTCGATCCGTTTGGAAGCTAGCATCTGCGTAACCGGTTGCGCATAGCTCAGTGTCACCTCCATAAGTCAATACCCAATCCTTAGTCCTCCGTAGGTACTTAAGGATATTCTTAACAGCCATCCAGTGTGTTTCACCTGGATTGCCTTGGTACGACTCGTCATACTCAATGCATATGCCACGTCTGGACGTGTGCATATCATGGCATACATGATCGATCCTATAGCTGATGCATAAGGAATCCGACTCATGCGCTCGACCTCTTCCGATGTCTTTGGTGCTTGAGCTTTACTCAACTGCATCCCAGAGACCATTGGAAGGTTCCCCTTCTTGGAGTTGGTCATGCTGAACCTCTCAAGAATCTTATCTATATAAGACTCCTGACTGAGGGATAACATCCGTCGTGATCTATCTCTGTAGATACGGATCCCCAAAATTCTTTGTGCTTCACCCAGATCTTTCATCTGGAAATGGTTCTTTAACCAAACTTTTACCGAAGTTAAGAGAGGTATGTCATTCCCAATCAAGAGTATGTCATCGACATACAATATTAGGAAGACATTCTTGCTCCCAATCGACTTTGATATATAAGCATGGTTCCTCGACCGATCGAGTAAGTAAATCCATTCTCTTTTATCACCTGGTCGAAACGATGATTCCAACTCCGAGAAGCTTGCTTAAGTCCATAAATGGAACGCTTAAGCTTGCATACCTTCTTAGGATTTTTAGGATCAATGAAACCTTCGGGTTGTACCATGTACAACTCCTCCTCCAAATAACCGTTTAAGAAGGCGGTTTTCACATCCATCTGCCAAATTTCATAGTCATGAAAAGCGGCAATCGCTAAGATTATCCGAATGGAACGCAGCATAACTACGGGTGCAAAGATTTCATCATAATGCAATCCGTGCACTTGAGTGAAACCCTTTTGCCACTAGTCGTGCCTTGTATGTATCTGGTTGTCCTTCTACAGAATGCTTTATCTTGTAAAGCCATTTGCACTGAAGAGGACGAACCTTATCAGGTAAGTCAACCAGATCCCATACGTCATTCTCATACATAGAGTCCATCTCGGATTGCATGGCGTCAAGCCATAGCTTAGAGTCGGAACAGGTCATGGCACCTTTATAGGTAGCGGGTTCGTTACTCTCTAGGAGTAAAACGTCATCACTCTCATTCTCCTCGACCATACCCATGTATCTGTCTGGAGGAATAGAGTGTCTACCCGACCTCCTAGGTTCCAAAGGAATATTAACCGCAGCTGATGATGAAGGAACAGTTTCCTCCATTGGTTGCTCGGTTGTTGGTTCTTGAATCTCCGACAGTTCGAAGGTTCCATTACTTGTCCTATGCTCGAGAAATTCTTTCTCTAAGAACGTCGCACTAGCCGCAACAAAAACTCGATGTTCGGTAGGCGAGTAAAAGTAATGACCAAACATCCCTTTTGGATAACCAATAAAGTATGTCTTGACCGATCGTGGGCCGAGCTTATCGTCAGGTCTCCAATTGACATAAGCCTCGCAGCCCCAAACCCGAATAAAGGACAAGTTAGGGACCGTTCCCTTCCATAAGTCATATGGAGTCTTGTCTACAGCTTTAGACGGACTTCGGTTAAGTATTAGAGCAGCTGACAAAAGAGCATAACCCCACAATGAATCAGGTACAACCGTGTGACTCATCATGGATCGGAAACTATCTCAAGTAATGTTCCGATTTTCTCCGTTTCGGGACACAC